>APFE031580550.1:52619-73362 GCA_000404065.3 Pinus taeda
GAAAAATCCAAGCTGGTAGTCTTGGTTTTGGGATCCAGGGGAAAATCTCTATGTATATGTGTTTTATGTGTTATGCTCTTGCATTGTTTATTTTATGTGTTTTAGAATCCGTATGCAGGTACGAGGTTAAAGCCTACATGGCTGTCCTTTAGCTGCAAACATATCTAGGCTTCTCTGGACTATTTCTTTCAATCAGTGCTCTGAGCTTCTTGAGCTTCTGGCTTCTCTGACTCCCTCAGAATTCTTCACTGTCTCTAGAATTCCTTCTTCTGTCTTCTACACAATAGACACCAAAAACAACTTGATCCTTTGATCTCTTTGTTGTCTGATACTTCATTGAAGCATTAAGGTGCTACCTCCAACCTCTGGTGGCTTCGCTCTGTTAAGCGCTCTGTCTCTACCTCCAAACCTCTGGTGGCTATCCTCTGTTTTTTAGCATCTTTGGGTTCATCGTGTTTTATAACACGTTCTGTTACAAAAATCACTTAAAGCGTGAAACAACTGTTCATTAAAAGAATCAGTTTACAAATGAAAGGAATGGCGGGCACGGGTAACCCAACTATTCAGACTTCCTCCAGCATAAATCCTGAAACAGAACCCAAAAATGGAATACATGGGAAAACTTCATGGAAACCCAACCGTGAGCCTAAAGCTGAAACTCAAATGAAATTCAGCTGCATCTATAATCCTTTCGGGTACACACATCGCAAGTCGCATGTCCCACTGCGCTAATCCTCCGATCGCCAGTCTCTGATCTATCGCTTATCGCATATCGGCCCATCGCTTTAATCAATAAGTCGCATGTGCATTAGCCCTTTTGTATTGTCGTGATGCGATTCACCGATATTCGATCGACGCTATCGCACATCGCATAGTCACATGTCGCAATGTTGCAAGGCCCCTTTGTATTGTCGTGATCCGATCTCCCGATCACCGATTGCATATCGCTCATCACAATTCCTTCATACATATGGTTTAAGTCCTTCCCTTTGGAAATATTGTGATGCGATATATCGCAAATTAATCTTGTCTGTCGATTTTCCTTTTAATTTGATGATTTGCACTAAATCTGAAACATCAAGCAGTCCGCTCAATCTCCACTGTTGATATGTGATCTCCAATCCAATAGTTGACAGTCTTTTCGGGTGGCCTACTTGCACGGAGATCACCTACCTGAAAAGAGCGGTTTTCTCTCTCCTGCAGCGTGCTACGTGTCAGCTAGTGTATGGATTTAGGTGCAACCCTTCCAATACCACTTACCTCCTAAAGCCTACCCGAAATACCATTTACCACATAACTCAATTCCTTCGCTGTTTTGTTCAACAATTGTTCGGGTCCACTTCATCGCATTTCTCTTAAGGCCACAGTCCAAACACACCGTTGGCTTTTCTCCGATGCGATAACAATGGATTACTGCTCCATTGTTTTGCTCCTGTTTGTTGATCTTTTGGATCCAACGACCCTTGAGCATTGACGCTGCATTTCTTTGATGGGCTTACGTTTCAATGTAGTTTCCTTGTCATACTTCGATTTTTTGAAGACTTGGAAGGTTTATTCAAGATCCATTTTGGATCATACAACCTAAGCTCTAGTTTCTGAGTTACACCTCATGGAGGTGAATTTATACCTTATTTTTCCTTATACTATTTCAATCATAATTCCTTCATAATAGATCTATTTCATAATTGTAATATGTCTTTGGAAATCCCTCTTTGAACTCTTCTACTTAACCTATATAAACTTCTTATACTAAAGGTACATATAGTAGTTGTGGGTTTTTGTTACCTGAAAACATTGTTTAGGGCCTCAAAAATACATTTCAAGTGGATAGCTTGAATAATTGACAAAAAATTCTAAAAAAATTACCAATTTTTCAATTATTTTCATACCCTGTACCAATCAAGCCTAGTTTCAACTTTTCTTTATGAATATTTTTGTAGGACCCTCCTCACACATCTACCCAAGTAACCAACCAACCAGGGAAAACATGTGACAAGAGTATACTATGATTGGCTTCGACCTCTTATGTGACCTTAAGTAAGCAGAATCGACGGAACACATCAATCAACCTATCCACATCAACAATAGAACCCTTAGGAGACATGTCAACCACTCAGACATCTTGTCCCTGGGTCCCACTAATGTTCTGGACTTCTTAGGTCTCATTCAATCTCATGTTATAGGCAACACAACATCCAGAAACCAAAAGTCGCTCTCACAGACTAAATTTGTCTGTGTTATGCTAGCAACTCCGGGATTTGAGCCACTTTTTCAAGCCCAAAGCCTAGGTCACTACCCATAATGGAACGATAACTTAGGAACAATAAAAGAACAGGGAAATAATGATGCAAAAGCAATAATTTGAACAAGACCCTAATCAGACCCCTACTAGCCATGCCAGGCATTTCGTCAAATATATCATCAAAATGTAATCTACAGGTGTAAAGAACATAATTAAGTGTAGGGATCTCATACTTATTTGAGAATCACTATGAACCATTTTTCCCTCATGTCATTTGCTGCATTATCATCTTTTAGACCATAGATACATTATCCATTCATTTACAAGTAAAAACATGCTGAGAGACATACATAACTGCTATCATAAAACATACATATAAAGAACATAATAGGGACAAAAATATCATAAGCATATCAGCCATAAAATCCACATATACATCAATACATTTACACATGAAAATCAAGGGAATGAATTTCTCATTAATGAATGCAATAAACCAACTAGAGATGGGACTGCTACGTTCCACCTGACCATAGAATGGTTGAGCCAAATCTCTCTTCAGCCATTCACCCCCATGCCATATCCCAAGCATGAATGTGGGGCTCAAACCCAAAGAACCAATCAGGGCATAGTGAGGCTAAACCACCTCACCCTCATCAAAAGAAACCAAGATTTACCGTAATCCATCCCAGATCACTAGGCCAACATAATGAACGCATCATAATGGACTTTACCGTGATCTCCACTTGATCACTAGACCAAACAAGCATGGATCCCACTATATTTCTCCACCTACACCGTGAGGAATTTTCCTGCCTCCTAATCTCTCGAGCTTTACCGCAATCCAAACACATATCATTAACCCCTAAACTGAGACCCATTCTCCAGGATTTACCACATACCCAAAACATAGTATTACTAGGCCCAACGGAGAGAAAAACACCTCTTGTTTTTAACGCATATCCTGCCATTCATTGGCAAGGATTCCTAGGCCCACCGAGGCAACACAATCTTGCCTTTATTGCAACCCACAGCTTGGCTCAGGGGTCACTAGGTCAGTGGCTTTATAGTGATCCACAGTTTGGTTCAGGGACCACTAAGACTTGTGCTTTATAATTCGGAGATCAACCCCACTCAACTTTGAATCCATCTGGTAATCTAGGTCAACCAAAACATGAGAACCGCATCACACCATGGCTATCAAAAACTGGAATGGCTAGGTTGAAAACACTATTACGCATGGAAAAACCCATGCCACAACAATAATAGAACCTCATGCAATGCCATTCATGCCAAATCTAGCAAGGAAAATACACATGTAAATCAATACTTGCAAAGAAGCCTTCTGTAGCTGCTTGATCCTGCCTTTCCCTACTTGATCTTTGCTTCCTCTTGCCTTCCTTGCCTTTCTTGCTCCAATTCCAAAATGCTCCAAGGAAACTCTAAGTGTCCAATAGTGAGAGAGAGAGAGAATATTGAGAGAGCTCCAAAACTCAACTGAAAAAAGGTTACCAACTGATCGTCAGAATCCTTTTTATGGATGAGGCCTCTATTTTCTTCATTTTCCATTATTTTCCTTCATTTTCCTCCTCACATGCAACCTGTGACCTTTCACCTCCCTATTCTCCTAATTTCCATTATTTTCATAAATAAATGTGCTAAGATTCCATTTTGTTTTTCCAAAGCCTTAGCCATTGCCTTAGCCATAAACAACCAAATGAACACCCCCTAGGATGTCTTGCCCAACATTCAGCTTGGAGTAAGTGTCCCATCAACTGTGGTTATTGTTTTTAATTTTTATTAACTTTTATTACATGGAATTTTCGCTAGTGCTGTTACAGAATCGTCCCCCTTGGGGAAAACCATCCTTGGTGTTAGAGCACACCAAGACCTCAACAAAACCACTGAAAAGAAAACAACTACCCATGGAGCTTTATAACATAGCTCGATGCAATGTTTACAATGATCACCCTACTGAAAATAAAACCAACATAACAACATAATAACATGACATCATAATGACATATACCGCTTATTGGAGATTTATAACTTAGCTCATGGTGATATTTACATCCGTATACATATTTACATATAGCAACATCACCAAAACATATACCAAATAATATACCTAAAACACCATACCAAAACTGCTTTGCCTCAACCGGAAAACAAGGAAGGATACATAGTCCACATCTGATCCACCATCTCTCATGTATCTTCATCGGGCACAAAGTGCTTCCACTACACTTTAACTTGCTCAATTTCTCGGTTCCATAGCATGAGCACTTTTTTCTACAATATACACTGAGGCTCTAGCTGGAATTCTCCAGCGGGTTCCACCTGTAATATAGAGCAGTCAATCACATGATCAACATCCTTAACACACTTCTTAAGAAAACATACATGGAAAACATCATGGAATTTCACTGTCAGAGATAGTGCAAGTCGATATGCTACTGGCCCAATCCTCTCAATGATACTGAAGGGTCCACAAAACCATGGTGCCATCTTGGCATAAGATCCAATCCACAAGGATCTCTTCATTGGTTTGATGCGCAAGTACACATGTTCCCCAACCTAGAACTCCTTGAACAAGTTATTCCAATTTGCATAACTCTTCTGCCTATCATGTGCTACCTTTAGATTCTTCTTGATCACTTGCATTTCTTGTTCCAAGTCTGCCAACATATCTGGTCCAATCGATACCCTACTAATTGGATCGCTCCAACTAATAGGAGTGTTACAACTCCGCCAATATAATGCCTCATCAGGACTCATCATAAATGAATCCTAATAACCGTTGTTGTATGCGAATTCTACTAAAGGAAGATACTCTTTCCACTTCCGCTATTGATGCATCACATGCATCCTCAACATGTCCTCAAATATCCTGTTGAACCTCTTTGTCTGTCAATCTTCCTGTGGATGATATGTTGTACTGAAGGCCAACTCTGTCCCCAAACTTGCAAATAACTCCTTCCAAAATTTGGAAGTGAACTTCGTATCCTTGTCTAACACAATCTTCTTTGGGACACCATGCAATCTGATCACATCTCTGATGAATACCTGTGCCACATCGCTAGCTAAGAATGTAGACTTCAATGGAATGAAGTGTGAAATCTTTGTTAACTTGTACACAACAACCATGATGGAATCATGTTGTCTCCCTGCCTTAGGCAGCCCTGTAATGAATGCTATGGAAATGACCTCCCATTTCCACTCTAGAATCACAATCAGCTGCAACGGTCCACCTGGATGTTTCCACTCTTCCTTCACTCATTGATAATCAAAACATCTCGCCACAAACTTTTCTACATCCATCTTCAAATTCGTCCAATAGTAAAATATTTTCACTGTTGTTAGTGTATTTTGGTAGCTTGGGTGACTTGAATAAGGTTTTGCATGAAACTCCCTCAAGATCATCTTCTTGAGTTTACTGTTATCTGACACACATATCCTCTCTCTGAACTTGACCAACCCATATGTTGTAAGGAAATAATCCACATCATGTGCACCTATACCTGTACCACTACCTATACCTATACCTACACTTGTACCTATACTTGTACTACCACCTGTACCTATACCAGTACCCTGCTGCAACCTGTTCATAATTCCCATATACTTGACATCCTACTAGCCTTCTTGCAAGATCCTATCTTGTAGATCTGTCCCATAGGAGCTCATAGTTTCCAAGTGATTTACCTATACCTGCTTGTTGAGAGTATCCACCACCCTGTTCTTTTTACCCTTGATGCACCTGATCTTGAAATAAAAATCACTGATCACGACCAACCATCTAGCCTCCCTGGCGTTCAAATTCAACTAGTCTCAACCCAATATGATCACTCATAAGTAAAAACATCCTGCCAAGAACATAGTGCCTCCACATCTTCAATGCATGTATGATTTTTGCTAACTCAAGATCATGTGCCGGGTAGTTCTACTCATGTTCCTTTAGTTTCTGTGACTCATATCATGCCACTTGTACATTCAAACTTCTTACCTTTCCTCTGCAATGAAGTAATATGATAAGAAATCTGCAAGAAGTTCTTGATGAACCTCCTATAATAGCTTGTGAACTCCATGAATGATCTCACCTCATCCACATTCTTAGGAGCTACCCATTCCATGATGGCTCTTATCTTTTTTGGATCTACTACAATGCCTTCCTTGGAGACAACATGCCCCAAGTAATGTACCTCACTCTGAAAGAAACTACACTTTATAAGCTTAACATACAACTGATGTTCCCTCAACAACCTCAACACTACTGCTAAATTCTTAACATACAACTGATCTCTTCCTAATTTTTAGAATATACCAGTATATCACCAATAAACGCAATAACAAACTTATCCAAATACATATGCAACACACTATTCATAAAGCACATAAATGTAGCTGGAGCATTAGTTAAGCCAAATGGAACTAGAACAAACTCATCTTGCCCATACTGGGTCTTGAACTCAGTCTTGTAAATTTACTCCTCTTTGATGTGTACTTGATGGTATCTAGATCTCAAATCAATCTTCGAGAACACTATTGCTCCCTTTAGCTGATCGAACAAGTCATCAATCCTCGACAAAGGGTACCTATTCTTAATGGTCACTTTGTTCAATTTCTTGTAATCGATGCAAAGTCTGATATTACCATCTTTCTTCTTCACGAACAATACCGGTGCACCCTAGGGTGATACACTTGGCCTAATGTTTCCCTTGTCCAAAATTTCCTTCAACGTAGCTTTAACTCAACCAACTCAACTGTGCTCATCTTGTAAGGTGCTTTCGATGGTGGAGTTGCCCCTGGCACTAGCTCAATAGAAAATTCTACCTCTCTATGAGGTGGAAAAACTATAATGTCCTCAGGAAATACATCCTGAAACTGCTGCAAAACTGGGTACCTACTCAACACATCTGTGTCCTCAACCTCCTTACCCTTATCACTAGACAAGTGCACTGAAAATAACATACACCCTTTCCTACAACTACGCTTTTCTTGCATAGTTTTCACCATCCTAACTGATGTGGCTTTCTTCTTACCTTGTGAGACTCTTGGTTCCCCATTGTCATCAACACACTCAATGGCTTTGTCATAATAGTCCACCTTGGTTCTATGAAGATACAACCAATCCATGCCCAACAACATACTGTATGGTCCCAACGATAATACATTCAAATGTGTTGTGATAGGAATGCCATTCAAATCAAATGCACAAGATCTTACCCAATGATCAACTCGCTTCTTTGTACTTATAGCCAACTCCACTAACCAAGACTCTGCATGCAACTCTTTACTCAAACCACACTTATCCACCAAGTCAGGACTAACATAACTATAATTAGATCTAGGGTCAATCAAAATAGAAATAACTTAATCACAAAGATTACCATCCATCTCATTGATAGATGCTTGGTGTTCTTCCTATCTATTGTACACTACGGCATAGATACGAGGACCCTACACCCCCAATACTCTGCACCCCCTATGCACTATATATATGAGGCCTACTAACCTGATTATGTGGATAATCTCTCTTAAGGTATTCCTTACCACATTTCTAACACTCAAACCGACCATTACCAACACCTCTATGCTGCTACTATGACTCATGTCCCTGTCTAGTTGCATTAAAACTCTTTTGCGGTGTCACATTCTCTTTCTCATCAACATGTTGAGGCCTTGTCCTCTTAGGCTACCATTTACCTTTACCTTTGTCTTTTCCCTTCCATCCTTGCTGAGATTCATTCTTACGCTTTGATTGTTCATAGCAATGCTTCAATTTCCCAATAACTTCCTCAGGTGATCGAGGCTCATCATACTCAATCTGATCTCTAAATGCTAATGGAAAACCATTGAAAAATAATTGAAATTTAGCCTTCTCATCAATAAGATATGGTACATACCTCAATGGTTCTAGAAACTTGGTCGTGTACTCTTCATTTGTCATTGATACCATATTTAGCTCATAGAATTCTTTCGCCTTACTGTTGTAGTACCTCTCCGACAAGTACTTCTTACTAAAAAGCCTCTTGAACTCCTTCCAACTCAAATAATCCGTCCTGATGTCTCTAACCCACTTAACATCTTCCCACAAAATGTATGCTTTACCTTTCAAGCCGAAGATCGCTATTGTGGCCTTCATGTTATTTGTGTACTCATGCAACTCAAATAATTTGTTCATTGCAAGTATCCATGCCTCTGCATCTTCTGGCTTCTTCACATCTCCATCAAAAGTAGGTGGCTTTGCTTTCTTAAATTCATATGGTAATTAATCCCTGTCATTCCTCCTATAAGGATGATAACGACGACGATCATGATGTATGTCAGAACCAAAACTAGAATAGTATATGTATCCATCACCTCTCCTATTCAGAGTATCCAACAACCTACCAGCTCTCACTGTGTTAAATCTATCTGACCTATGTCTACCAGGAGACCTACTTCCATATGCCCCATTAGTTATATCCTCATGTCCATGGCTGATTCGAAGCATCCCTTGTTGCTGCAAGTCTGACAAACTATGAATGAGTATAGAATTAACCTCTTCTTGTTTCTCTTGTGCATGTATGATCGGGTCGTTATGTGCCTTACAAATCCTTAATTATTCTTTCAAGATTCTCAGTGTATTTGCCAAATCAGAAGAGTGCCCCACACCATGTTGCTCATATGATGCATAAGGAGATTCTATCTAGTCTACCACCTTGCTAATCATTTGATCTCTTTCCCGTAATGCATAATATGTCAGATAAACCAAATCACAATAAATCAATGTACCTTAGTACTATTCGGGGAGGATACCTCATCTGTAAGATCATTAAATCAACATGATAGATGTCTAACATAATCATAACAACATATAGACATATAACAAGTAAGTGCATCAACACATAAACATAATTCTAGCTAGGGTCTGGTCATCAATGCAAGGCCATATCATCAATGCATGCTATGACCTCATGCATGAAAAAAAACATTACTCCACTGTACACATTGCCACATGCAACCATCAACATGCATAAGAAATGCCAAATCCACTACACATACACATAGATGGATGTAGTCGAGCATAAGCGATCGATTCTTGTAATCAACCTACAAGACTGATAAATGTAATCAAACTTACAAGAATGTAGCCTAACATACAAGGATGTAATTAGGTGACGTAGAATCAACATATAAGTGACATTTAACCATGTGCAACCAATCATATACTCATGACGATGCATTCCACAAGATCAACATCAAACTATCCATAAAAACCTTACTTCAACAATAATCAATCATCCAACAAATGCAACAAGCACATGGAATGCAAATGTAAAAGACACACATGCAACTGAAATGCATGCATGACCAGCACACACCATCCATCCAGTTCGAGGGGTGAACCATTCTCTTATATCACTCTGTAACACCCTCCTCACACATCTACCCAAGTAACCAACCAACCAGAGAAAACATGTGACGAGAGGCTAATATGATTGGATTTGACCTCCTATGTGACCTTAAGGAAGAAGAATTGATGGAACACATCAATCAACCCATCAACATCAGCAACAGAACCCTTGGGAGACATGTCAGCCACTCAGATATCCTGTCCCTATGTCCCAGTGATGTTCTGGACATCTTAGGCCTCAGTCGCTCTCATGATATAGTCAAGAGAGGTTCCATAAACCCAAAGTCACTCTCGCAGACTTGCCTGCCAGTGACCAGAGACTAAATTTTTCAGTGATATGCAAATGACTTTGGGATTTGAGCCACTTTTTCAGGCGTAGAGCCCAGGTCACTACCTAGAATGGAATGATACCTTAGGAACAATAAAAGAAAATGGAAACAATGATGCAAAAGAAATAAGTTGAAAAAGACCTTAATCAGACCCCTACTAGCCATGCTAGGCATTTAGTCAAACATATCATCAACATGTAACCTATAGGTGTAAAAAACATAATTAAATGTAGGTATATCATACTTATATGAGAATTGCTATGAACCATTGTTCCCCCATTTCATTTGCTGCATTATAATCTATTAGACCATAGATACATTAACCATTCATTACAAGTAAAAATATGCTAAGAGCCATACATAGATGTTGTCATAAAACATACATATAGCCAACATAATATGAACAAAAGTATCATAAGCTTATTAGCCATAAAATCCACATATACATCAGTACATTTACACATGAAAATCAAGGGAATGAATTTCTCATTAATGAATGCAATAAACCAACCGGAGATGGGACTACCACATTCGATCCGACCATAGAATGACTGAGCTAAATCTCTCTTTAGGCACTCACCCCTGTGCCATATCCCAAGCATGAATGTGGGACTCAAAACAAAAGAACCAACCAGAGCATACCGAGGCTAAACCACCTCACCCTCATCAAAAGAAACTAGGCTTTACCATAATCCATCCTGGATCACTAGGCCAACACAATGAACACATCATAACAGGCTTTACCGTGATCTCCACCTGATATCTAGACCAAACAAGCATGGATGCCATCAAGTTTCTCCAGCTACACCGTGAGTAATTTCCCTACCTCTATGTCTCTCAAGCTTTACTGCAGTCCAAACCCAGATCACTAGGCCCTATACTGAGATCCACTCTCTAAGCTTTACCACATATCCCAAACCTGGGATTACTAGGCCCAACGGAGAGAAAACCACCTCTTGGATTTACCATATATCCTGTCATTCACCGGGAAGGATTCCTAGGCCCACCGAGGAAACACAATATTGGCTTTACGACAACCCACAGTCTGGATCAGGGGTCACTAGGCTAGTGGCTTTACCATGATCCACAATCTGGTTTAGGGACCACTAGGCCAGGTGCTTCATAATTTAGAGATCCACCCAACTTAGCTTTGAATCCATTCGGCAATCCAGCTCAACCAAAACATGAGAACCCCATCACACCATGGCTATCTGGAAATGGAAAGTCTAGGCTAAAAACACTGTTATACTTGGTGAAACCCATGCCACAACATCAAAAGAACCACATGCAATACCATGCATGCCAAATCTAGTAAGGAAAATACACATGCAAATCGATTCCTGCAAAGAAGCCTGTTGTAGTCGCTTGATCCTACCTTTCCCTACTTGATCTTTGCTTCCTCTTGCCTTCTTTTCATTTCTTGCTTCAATGCCAAAATTCTCCAAGAAAACTCCAAGTGTCCAAGAGTGTGAGAGAGAGAATAATGAGAGAGCTCCAAAACTCAACTGATAGAAGGTTACTAACTGATTCTCAAAAGCCTTTTTATGAATGAGGCCTCTATTTTCTTCATTTTCCATTATTTTCCTTCATTTTCCTCTTCACATGCAACCTGTGACCTTTCACCTCCCTTTTCTCCTAATTTCCATTATTTTCATAAATAAATGTGCCAAAATTCCATTTTTCCTTTCCAATGCCTTAGCCGTTCCCTTTGCCAATTTCCTTAGCCATAAACAACCAAATGAACACCCCCTAGGATGTCTTGCCAAACTTTCAATTTGGAATAAGTGTCCCATCAACCATGGTTACTATTTTTAACTTTTATTACATGGAATTTTCATGAGGCCTATACAATTTTTAGTCATATGAATGTTATTTTTGCTCTCTACTTATATTGTAAAATATCTACCCATGTATATATACCTTCAGTTCTCATTGGACACAAAATGAGTTTGCATTCCTCCACTTAGACACTTGGCACACATGCAACCACCTATTTTGCATTTCAATCCCCACACCAAGCCCCACAATTTAGTTGGCACCTTTTCTAAACTCTATTAAGATAGAAGGGTCCCACTTCATTTTCCTCCTTTCCATGTGTTAGTTCTTCATTGGTTGTGACCAGATGAGGGGTCCAATCTCCACTTTTCTCCCACAATGTGCAAATTTCGCACTCGCAAATCATGCAATTGATCATGAAGAAGATCAATGACCTATATCCCATATCAAGTTATAACATGCATCACAATTTTCCATGAGTGGTGCCCCTGATGTATCCAATGGTCACAATTAAACTGATCCAAAATACTAGTTCCATATTGGATCTAACACATGTAGAGGTTAAATGTGAGTTTCACCTCTGGTGGATTAGATAACCATGATTAGTTCCCATATAATGGTGAAAATCACATATTGGGTTTCAATATGCATGAAGGATAATAAGAATTTTCACCCCCGATGAATTTTATAACCATGATCCACTACCATCTAATGGTCTATATTGCATATTAGGTTTCAACATGTGCAAAGGATAACAAGAAGTTACACCCTCAATGGATCTAACGACCATGATCCACTCCAATTTAATGGTCTAGATTATATCAAGTTTCAACATTCATGAAGGATAACAAGAAGTTGCACCCTCGATGGATATGTTCATGGAAATCCATTTGATCCAACAACACTAATCCATATTAGGTCCAAATATTTGCGTAATTTAACTGAGAGTTACATTCTGATGTATCTGATGATTGTTGTTTAAAGTGATCAATGACTCTTTTTACATGTCAAATTCCAATGTGGAAGGGGGTTAATCATCCATTAAACTCCAATGGCACTCAATTATGTCACTTGTCCCTATCCTTGTTCCAACTCAACTGTTACCCATTTCTACCACCTAGCATTGTCACCTCACTGTTGATGTCATAATATGGATTTTTCTTTCTTTTAGTTTTGTATTCCCCTTTTTGTTAATGACTTATTTTTTCCAAAATTTCCATCTACATAGAATTGGCAACTTCAATGCTAAAATTTACCCATCACTTCATTGATTATGAAACTGTAACCATAAATTTAACCTTTATATTTTTCATTCTAATGAATCTTATCTCAAATTAAGAATTCATCCATCTCTATTCCTTGCGAAATTTTGTCATGCAACTTGCATCATTTTTTTTTTGTTAGCGGAGTTGAACCCATATGGCCTAGCATTGCAATTTGGGCTCTAATACCAATTTTTAATGCCCCCAACCACATGTTGGGGTGTATTATTATTGTTTTTACCCATTTAACCTAATTTTTCTACTACTTATCATTTAATTTATTTTTGGTGACATATATTATGCATGTCAAACACATTAGATGATTTAATGCACTCATTTATTGGGATATAATTTTATAATAAAATCATTTAAAATTACAATTAACACACAACATATGAAATAATACATAATTAATCATAACATAACTCTAATAATATTAAAAATAACAATTATATGGTAAAACAAATCAATTGGATGTTTACCTCAGATGTTCCTCCCAACCATAGACCACATTGATCATATCCTCTTAGCAGTAGTTCACCCCCAAGATATGGTTTCAAATCCATAACACAATGGCTTACCTAAATCTAGATACATACCAATACTATTAATAATCAAAACGAGGTATCAAACACAACACCCTCCAACCAATAGGCTCACATCCACTTTCAACCCCACAACCAAAGTAGGGAACCCCCATTCTCTGAACCCATAGTCCCTCAATTTGTGCCACTACCTCTAGGGAGTCTAACTCATCCAGAGATGTTCTATAGTTTTGTGGTTTCCAAGAGTTCTTACTTCCTCATGGGTATCCAGGTACCCCTCTGACCTCACACCAGGTAACTTGTCCCCTTTTTCCTCATGTCACGATGTCATCCCTTGTTTCCCATGTAGTGTGTCTGATCACCTTTCCCACCATTAGATAATATAGAATGTATGCCCCATAACGCTATCACCTTCACTTTTATGTACATGTTACTCTCTTAACACATGGCACCCTGTTAAAGCCACCTTATGGACTTAAGTTAGAACATGTGTACTTTCAACTTAGGATTATTTTCTTAATCCATAAAAAGCCCCCTTTTTCACTCCCATGGAGTCTTATCCCCTAATACTATTTTCATCTAAATCAATTTACAACAGTGATTTATTTTATTATTATGCATGTAATTTCATATTTACGAAAGTAGGATTTTTGGCCCCAAAACATATTAAACACATATGCACCTAGGCACATGGGCCCCGAAAGTAGTCCTTGGATTACTAGCCTAATTAATATGTACCAACTCACTAGACTAGGTTTCATATGTACGTGTTCATGTACAATTTTGGGGTCGATTGAGGGTATTACATCTAGGGTTGTCATTAAGATTTGGAATTGTAGACTTGGTATAATTGATGGAGTTACTTGAAGAAGTTAGACGAGACTACTAATGTTGTAAAGATAATTATAGATTCTCCAACTGCTAGTGCAAATTAGATAGTTCATCTTCATTTCACTAAAGTATGCTCTAATGGTTGATGATAATTTCCATGGAAACTAAGGCTTGAAATTAAATTGTTGTGATTAAATTGGAGGGCATATATGCATTCCTACATTTTAGACAATTGGACACACATTCACTCTTGTTGAGAGCCAAAATTTCTGGACATTTTCAAGGAGAATAATAATTACATGATCATCCAATTATACTACGTCCCCAATCATGAGTAATATACTTCAAGCTATGACAAACTCATTGAATGGAGTCATAAAACCCAAATCCTAAGAACTTACCAAGAATAATCAAAATATTCTCAATTACAAGAGAACCATCAATGACCCTAAGCATCTCAACGCACACAATGAGAAAAGAACCATAAAAAACACCTATGTCCATCATTGGTTGAGAACAAGACAATGTACTTGATTCTTAGAGTGATAGGGACAAGCTTAGATTGAAAAGAGGACCAAAAACATCGATTATGAGTACCATTTGTTGATAATGAAATAAAATGCCTAATGCTTGGTACAAAAGGTTTAGATTGAATATCAGGCGGTATTGAATGCTAAAATTTCCACTAGGAAACCATGTTATTTGCTACATGGTTAGATTTCAAACTCTCCAAGAGATAGCCCCTAGGGTCCCAGCAAATTTCCACACTGGCACCAAGATGGTGAGTGTATTCAAATACATGCCTCCCCTGAATTTGAAAATTCTCAATTTTACTTCTGGAAAGCACCAAAGGAGTGTTTTTTTGGATGTATACTAATAGCTTCCACAAGCCTTCCAGAATATTTCATAATGAAAAATACAAGGGGCCTAGCTAACACAAACCTTGAATTAATGTGACATAAGTTACAAGCTAGAGAAGCTATGCTACATGAGTCACCAAAGGACTCACTCATGAGTTCACAATAGAGTCATATTGACCTATTTCCCACTTATCCATCCCAAACACAAATAACACATGACATTGAGCCTCCAACCACACCCAACACTTCACATAGATTTTAGTTAACCATGGATTCACTTGCATGAGAAATATCCTCAACTAAAAGCTAATGTAATCCTCAATAGTAGGTCCAAGCCCATCATGATTACGCATAAATGATATTGCACATGTGTTCATGAGGTTAGCTATCCTTCCTTACTCCCTTGGTGCAAAAGGAACCAGCCCCAAGACATTGCAAAATCCCTGAAGTAGACTACTGAATAATGGACTTTCACATTACAATTATCTTTGTCTAACTCATAGACAAAGAAATTGTCTTGAAAAAACCTACATAATGTCCCTATGGCTTCCGAAATAAGCATATGAATGGAACATTTGCATGCTCCAAACTAGGATATGATGCCACACAACATATGGAACCACAAGTCTTCCATTCAAATTTGATACAAGTCCTTGGCCTAAAAGAATTCATAGAATCATTGAATTGAGTCATATGAAGAAATCTCATTTATTTTTTTTAACATTGTTCAAGTTAAATCATTTTTTTTTCCAGATCAACATCTTGACTATTTGTTCTTAGAACATAAGGAATTTTTTATCAGTAGAGTAAGGATAAAAGGAATTTAATTATTTTCATAATGTTTTTTAGCCTAGGATTATGAGTGAGAGAACAACCCAACAAATGGTGAATAAGCAATTTGGAGTCTCCAATGATTATTATAAAAGGGATATTATGATCTATAACAATCAACAATCCTTGGAGCAAGCCATACGCTTCTACTTGGCTATTAGAGATTTGCTTGAAGACCCCATGAGAATACTATTTCAATGTTTCATCTAGGGAAAAAGATAACCACCCCCACCCTACACCTACCACCCTTGTTGTATGAATCAATTGTTGCATGTAAAAAACATTTCCGTTTTAAATGTATTATATGAAAACTAATATTTATAACAATTGTTGATATTTCAAGTAGCATACAATTTTGTAATTTCATATTCTTCTTCCTAGATTACTAATGAGTGTGCAAATTATCCTTTTGTATTAAATCTATCATCAAATTTCTAAAGCTTATTATACTTATTAACTTTACATAATTAGTTTACTATAGTTTGTTAATATGACTTAGCTATCTAGTTCCTTGTAGTATACATTTTCAAGTTTTTAATTAGAATAAATTCTATATTTTTGAATGGCAATGAACATTTAAATAATTAAAGTAAAGAAGCAATTCTAATCTTGCATATATATTGCATAACATCTGATAGGAACATGAAGCCTTAGATTGGTAATGAAATGAACAAATAGATTAGACATCTACCCAATAAAAGCAAGCAATTTAATTTGACTATCATTTTTCCACCATTGCCAAGTAGATGTCGAAAGATTAATATTTTTTTCCTTTTTGGCATCAACTTAGGAAAACCACACAATAAATGGATTAGCTCAGGAAACTATTGACAATATACTTTGTTTCAATTTCATACATAGTGTTTTTCATAAATAATAAGAGTATATAGGATGCATATTTAGAGTTAGAGACTCTATAAGAAAATTTGATGGTGCAACACGGGCCACTAAAGCCACTAATACTTTGGAAGGCAAATCTGTATGAGGAGGAAAGGATTGGATTTCATTTGAATCTAATTCATTGTCCAACAAAGGAGTTTTAGAATCTAGACTTGCACCAACCTACCTTGAAGCAAGTTCGACTATTGAAGCTACACTCCTATCAACTATTGCAAAAATATAAAACTTAACTAACAAACAAGAAGACCTAGAATTTCAAGAAAACCCTATAGAGGAACCATAATTTTCTCTTGAATTATTTATTTTGTCGAATCTCTAGCACTAGGAAAGATGATTTTTAGGAACATCAATGTTTTTAATGAATAAGGAGATTTAAACCACCAAGAAATTGCTACTTTCAATTTTCTATATTATATTTTGAAGAAACATTTCAAATGGATAGTATTCCACCTTTTGCTTTATCTCATTTCCATGATATGGTTATTAAATATCTAAAGACATTTCTTTCTGAATTTGGTGTACACTATCACAATTATCTTTATTTGGTACATGCATAAAAGCTTAAAAAATTTCCTGACACCCTTAAGGATAAATTTCTTTTCACAGGACTTGGAGGTAGTACCACCTGAACATGGGATGAAATGCGACAAGTCTTTTGAAGAAATATCAAGATTATTTCAAGGCTCAAGAACTTTGAGAAGACATTTTTAAAATAATTTAGAAAGAAGATGAAGGCCTAGAAAGTTATGTTGAAATATTTCAATATAATCAATAGAATATAAACAAAATAAGTTAAATCCTTATACCCTTCAGTTTATTCTATTGAGGGGAGTAAGAGATGAATGTATTATATTTCCTAATCTCATCGGAGTTGGAGATGTGTCTCAACTGAGGGAATTTATGATATATGCAAGCATCACTAATGAGATAATGCCAAACATTGTAAAGGCATTGTGATATTGTTTATGGAGTCACTAAAGTAATTGGGGGAGAAGTAACTAGAGTTGAAATGGATAATTTACTAGATAACTGTAAAATTGATATTCTCAATTCTCTTAGCTCATAATTTGATGTACTGCAAGCTAAAAAGTAGGAAGAATAAAATTTGACATTATCAATATTTTGTCCCAATTCTAAAAAAATAAAAATAAAATAATAATAAATAAATAAAAATAAATAAATAAATATAAAATAAATATAAATAAAATAATATAATATTAATAAAATAAATAAATAAATAAATAAATCTACTACAAGATTGTCCACTCAATAATGTAGAAAATTCTGCTATTTGCGCAGAGAACATATGCATAGAATATATATTTCTCCACAAGCAATGGACAAAATTGAGTCTATGTATATTAGCATCGAAGTAGAGGAATGAAATATATGAAGAATATGAATTTTCTAGCATTTATTCCTCTTCCACACAATATGTATATTAGTTTAATTTCTTCTTACAATCAAACTATAGGTGGAACCCTTATACATTTTTTCCGAACATATAGCAAAAAGCATTATCATCATTTGTGTTGGATCAATGGAAATGAAAGTGGTACTTCCATAGAAAAGCAAAGATTAGTCCTAGTTTGATCGTTCACTTCCAATGATTATCATTAATGATCATAAAAGGAATTTGGTTGATTTTATGAACACAACAACATTGAGGTACAATCAAATTAACCATCATCATCACGATGAGATAATTGACACATGTCATTGAATCTTTATTTCCTTCACATGAAGTACAAAATGCTCTATCAGTTGTCTAGAAAAAAAAAGATCCAATAGCTTATCCATTGTTCAACATTGCTTCGATAAGAGCGATGAATTACCTAATTTTTCTAAGAATAAGTGAAATTATATGGATAGGGATAAGATTCCACTTCCCTCTATCATAGTGCCCTACAAAAATATACAAAACTATATTTCAATAGACTAAATAGGAAAAAGATGAAAACAAGAATCACACTAGTGATCTCATTTGAATTACTATTGCCCAACTTAATTGTATGTACAAAAGAACGAGACAATACATAGATCAAGTATAGTAATGGATAAGATTGGTAGGTATGCATGTGTACTGTAGATATTTATGTGTATTGATAATCTATTGCACATGTGCACATGTGTGCTCGCACACACACACATAATCTCCTATTTTACTTTGCCTTATTTTTTTGTGAAAGGCTTCAAACATTAGAAAGAATATATAATCTCCTATTTTGCTTTGCTTTATTTTTGTTTGTGAAAGACTTTTAAACTTTATAAAAAACATATATATGTATATATACTGCCATTTTATCTTGCTTTTTTTGTTCGTTGAAAAAATTAAACTTTAAAAATTACAAAATTGTAGTGTGTGTTGAGTTAACATAAAAAAAATTATTATCAGTTAAAGCAAGAAAACAAACAATGTTTTTAAAGTGAAAAAAATTAACAAATAAACTAACCTCATTCACAAAAATAAAAAAGACTATCCAAAAAAGATAATGAAAAATCATTAAAATATACTTAGTAAATGTTAAATACAGTTAAATATCTCACCTTTAATGCAATATTTTAATTTGCATCTTTATTTATATAAATTTTAATTTTAATACATCTAACCCAAACTTAAAATAAATCATAATTTTTCAAAAGGAACATTATAACTACCATACAAAAACAATTATGGTTGAATGTTTATGAATAAGAAAAATGTGTGTGGCCTAACAAAAAATGTAAATGGGCCCATAGGAACACAAAACTAAGAGAACTTGGATGAATCCTAGTTAATCACTACTTTACAAGACTCCCTAATTCTTTTGGCATGAATAAGTTTGGTTGGGATAATAATCACTATAAAAGGTGTTATTTACATTATTAAGTGGTAGAACAAGAACTTACAATGCCCCACACTTGCAACAAGTACTATAGTTAAATAGAACCTTTTCCATATAGGAAGATAGGAAGATATTTTCATGGAATATTGATATTACATTAATCTATTATATATATATATGGAGAGGATTTGGCAATTAGAAAGATCTAATAATTTATGTTAAAATGGTTATTATTATAACTCTTAGGTGAACCAAACTCAATATAAACTATGTGAATAAACAAATCACATTTACTTTAAATCTATATACCTTACGCAGTTGTCTATAATGCGACTTTTTGAAAGCCTTTCCGGTAGGTTTTTCCGGTGAAAATCCGGCAGCAATTTATTGGAATCGCAAATTTGATAGCTAGTTTTTGCACAATGAAAGCGTCCCAGGGGTTTTTCAATGTGCTGAATCCAAATATGTAGTAAAACCCATTTTAACTGCAACAAATCAAGATTTAACCTCAATTTCTTCCGCAGGATTCCGTCACCGGAATCTCCAAAAAGTCGCATTATAGACAACTCCATAACTTACTAGATAAATTTCCAAAAACTCATCATTTAATTTATTATAATATAATATATATTATATATATATATATATATATATATATATATATAAATTTATACTATTTATATTTTATGACATATGACATAGCTTGTATTTTTAAATTAAATAAAAAAATTAATATTTTAATTGGTTTTAACCTTTAGTGTCTTATTATACACCCGAGAGTTCGACGAGAGAGTCTTGGAGTTCTATCTGAATTAAATAATTCAGCATCGAGTTTTCAGAGATAATCGTGTATGAAAAACCAATTTAAGAAAACAAGGCAGACTAGTAAAGGAGAAAACTATATGGTTGTATTGAGGAGGTGTTTTATAATTTAGTACAAGGT
>APFE031580550.1:73996-104659 GCA_000404065.3 Pinus taeda
AGTTATGAGAGATCTATGAATATATGTTTTTTACTTTTAACTATGGAGATTTGTAATTCATTCATTTTTTAATATACGGAATGTACTAGTCCACCCTAAGGGATCACTTCTTGCTAGCGTCCACCCTAAGGGATCACTTCTTGCTAGCTCAACCATGGAGGTCGGATAATTGAACTCATGGTCTCTCAATAGCATAAGTGCTTTAATGACCAGACTCAACCAATTGATCTAACCCTCAAGGTTATATATTATTAGTGTGTTTCTCCATCTTAACTTCTAATCTACCAAAAGTTGAGGGGAATCAAATATTTGGACTTGAAAACATTTTCTTAAGTTTTGCATTCAAAAAAAGTTTGAATCTTCATAGATTTGATCACTCTCGGTGCTTGGAAGATCTGGAGTTAAGATGGATCTATGTTGGCAGAGATCACAATAGAGCATCATTTTGGTAGGCTAGGAGAAGAGAGTTGGGTAGCCTCAATGTTGGATTTTGTGAAGCTTGGTCGTGTTTGGACGTTCCTTGAGACAATTTAATTCCTCCAAAGGTAAATCCCATCCTCAACTCCTCTCATGAAATTTGGACCTCTGATTTGGTGAGAACTAAACCCACACAAACCAATCAGTATACACAAAAGCATGACCAACTTATTTGTGACTTTCATTTTTGTTGATATGCTTTTCATTATCTTTGTTTTCCCTTTATCCATTTTGTATTTTCCTTTTGAATTTGGTTTGTTGGGACAATATTGATAAAAACCTGTCAATTTTTTCATACATGGATGACCAAGTAACTTGTAAATAATGTTTACATTAGTAAATAGATAGATTGGTTTGTTGAGTAGATTGTCTTGTTGAAATATTTTATTAACAATAATCTCTTTAGAAATTATTGGATCTCATCAAGCACTATTTATGTGGCATGTATATGAGGTTTGTAACTAAATATACTAATTATCTTTAATGTATATGTCAACAATATTTGCTCTTCCAATTTCTTTGTTGGTATCAGAGCATGTTCTCACTTAAATCCCTTATAGGAAGCCCAGAAAATGTGAAGGGCATGCCAGCTAATCCTATGTACATAAAATATTTTATACGTTCAAAGTTTTTTTTTCTTTTTTGGTGAGTCATGCAGCTACTAATGGTGATTGTTGTTTGGTGCCCTTGTGAAGAACGAGATGCGTTATATCATCGAATGGAGATCAAGTTGTTAGATCATCGAATGGAGATCAAGTTGTCGACCAACAAAAACCACGCTCTATGCAAAGGGAGGTGTGTTGAAGCTGCGTGAGTAGCAGAAGCACTTGCAACGAGAATAAATTTCTTTGAATCTCTTTGCGGATCGCTGAGTTCTGTGGCAGGTTGATGTACCTTGATCGTGGAAGGGTAGTGTAAGTTTGACTGTTGCTATCACATCCGTGATTGTCTTGGTTCCATCTGCGGAGATGGTGTTGAATTTTTCTTTTTCAGATAGCCCATCGGTGAAGTTCACTGTGTGAGAGTAAGCGTTGTAATTTATTTTCCATCATTCTTATTGACTCCTTGCCACTGTATCCTATTTGCTTGCTCAACCCGATAGGCTCTTTTTGGCTTGCCCGATTTTAATTATGCCTCCAACAAAGAGTAAGAGTGGAGTAAAGATCTACGTGCCATTTTCAACATAGTAAGTGCTTGAAGCTGAATGCATTGTTTCATGTGAACCATAGCTTCGCCTTTCAGAAGACCTACATTGTTGCTTGCAAAATTAGCCAGTCAGGGTTGTCCACATACTCAAGTGTTGTAGCTGGAAAAGGAAGAGGAGAAGAAGATGAATTCAAGGAATCGGTCGTGGATAGAGGCAGTTTCTTCGTCTGCACAATATACTAATTGCAAGTTTATGGTCGATGAATGAAAAGCAGGGCTTGCCACATATGGAATGAAACCCTTTTGTGCAATATATTTGCCCTTCTTACTGCCACATATGCAAAATTGTTGTTGAAGCAGATTGTGGTACCTCTTAGATTGTGGGTCCTCAAACCCAATGGTTATGAATGGGTGTGAGCGGGTGCAACGAAGAGTATACTTCCTACACCCTTACAAAGTAGCGTAGGAGAGGCTCTTGGGGCATAGTGAAACTGTACTGAGCTCAGCTTCCAAGGCATATGACAAGCTTGCAAAGGACATGTTAAAGCGAAGCCCTTTTGAGAGGATAAATGTCTTTTTTGTGTATGGTTATGTAAACTCTATCTTATGTGTAAAATTTGTGTGCTTTGTACGGGAATTCATAAAACAAAGGTGAAAAATCAATTAATGAATGGAGGAACATAATTACACTAGTGGTTCTCAATGTATTTCGGTTATGGGAGAACGCATCACTGAGTTAATTGTGTGAATATGCTATATACTTATGGAGCTTGTTGTGTTTCGGGAATCAAGAGCATCAATTACAGGTGATGTTATGAGATCCATGTGTGTAGAAAGGTCAGTTGCATAATTGACTACTGAATATGCCCAATAATCAGACAACTCACTTATACAACTATAAAAAAGTGTAGTCCGTTGCACTTTGATAGATGGGAGTTTGTCCATAGGGTGGTCGAGTATCAAGATTTTCCTTTACAAGATTGAGAAGTGTCAATTATACAAAGTTAATTAAAGATAGTCAGAGGTGATTATGTCTTAAATGAGTTGAATGGAAGCTCGAAGATTGTGGTGGTGAAAAGAGCATTGTCCGGAACACTTCAGAGTGGGGATAAGTGTTGAGGAAGACCAGCGAGACAGATGTGACATCTGAATTGTAATTTGTCATTTTTTGTATTAATCTTTGTAATGACGTAATGTAAGCATTAAAGGGGGGACTTGTAAATATTGCTTACATTAGTAAATAGGTAGATTGGTTTGTTGAGATATTTTCTCAACAATAATCTCTCACTTTAGAAATTGTTGGATCTCATCCAGCACTATTTTTGTGGCATGTATATGGGGTTTGTGATTGAATATACAAATTGTTTTGAGTTAATTTGTCCACAATATTTGGTCTTCCAATTTCTTTGTCTAGGTATCACATTTTGTTTTATTTATTAATAAAATATTTCATAAGAAATATAATTGATTTCTATATTTCTTAATTCCTTCTCATATTTTGAGAAAATGTGAGGGACTTCTAAAAACAAAGGCAAGGATCATAACATAGGAAATGCACATTTGAGAACGACACATTTACTCGATGATGACTATTAAATTCTCTCTTTCATTCAATGGAATACTAGTTTCAATTTTTTGGCATAGTCATGTGTTGGTAGTAACATAAAACCCAATACATATTAATTTTTAGAATAATTTTGTTTAGTAATTTCAAGTTAGGATGGATATATATTTTTAATTTTTCTACTTCTAAAGCTTGAAAAGTCAATGCATGTGCACATACATGTGACTCTTAAAGTATTATTTTGTTTTATTTAAATTTTTTAAATGTAATCTCAACACTAAAATAATTGATTTTTCCAACTCTTCAAAGTGTCAAGAAACTTGTCTTACCACTTTACCCCAAGTCATTTGCTTGTAATCTTCACTATTTATGATAAAGCCTTTTATACCCTTAATAATATCCATTCTCCTTGTTATGATAAACTGTTTTTTACCCTTAACATTACCTATTACCTATTAGCTTGTGTATGCTTAAGGCATTGTCCATTTAAAATGGATTTTATGACTTTCAATAGAAACATTACAATTTAGATATGAAAGTTTTCCTGGGTTTTGAGATAGGTTTTTATTTGGTATTATTTTCAAGTTTTAGTATTGGACAAATTTTCTATTTTTAAAAGTTTAATAAAAAATTTAACAATTTATCTTTTAAGTATGTTATTATATTTCTACATTTTCTAGTTTTTTAATTTATGCATGTGAAAAATATATTTATATTTCATATGAGAAATATACATACCTCTATTACTATTCAATTATGATAAAGCCTTTCATATTAATGATTTCACCTACTACTAACCTATGTAAAGAATGATTACTGGTTCATTTTTTTCTTTTCTTTTGCTCTACTTATTGTAAACTCTATTTTGAATTTGAACCTTACCATATAATCAAAATATTTTATTTTAACAAATGACTTAACACATTTAACAAGATTTATATATTTATTTTATAATATTTTGTAATTAAGTTGTTTTATAATTTTAATACTTTTATGTTAACATCATGGCCAGTTTTTTTGCATTTGAACATGCCTACTTAGTAATGGTTTTATGCTATGTCTTTTTTATTTGTTGTTTGGTTGCAAGAAATAAGAATTATAATTGATAGCTTTAAGTGTTTTTAGTCATATAATTGATGCTTTTCCAGGCCATTTGCATTTTTATATAGTTGGTTTTGTTTACTTCTGAGTGTGGCCTAGAAATAAGAAAATTTTTGATTGACACCTTCCATTGTATTTAGTCATATAATTTATGTTCTTGCAACCCATTTTCATTTTTTACATGGATTCTTTTTTACTTTTGGATGAGGTCATGTTCTGTTTGGTTGCAAGTTGATGTGTTCTACTCATAAAAATGTGGTAATATCTTTCATTGTTTGCTATCATATAACTGATGATGCTTTGATAAGGCTATTTGTTTATGCTTTCTTCACTATAACATTTAGTCTCCATTTGAGCACTCTTTTTTATAGGGTTAACTTTAGTATATGTGATTTTTCATGATATATTGAAACAACAGAATTCAAGTTCTTTTTAGTCATAAATTGATATTGCATTGACGTGTAAAGCTAACTAAAGTATTATAAATTCGTAATTATTAATATTCTTTTCGTCTCTTGTGCTATTGATTGAGTCCACGTAACTCTCTTCTGCTATTGACTGAGTCCACATAACTGCTTTGCAAATGTGTGCCCACTTTAATTGAATTTTATTTTTCTACATTTTTTTAAAATTACAGTTTGCATCATTACCATAATGTTTTAAATATTTATTTTATTTATTAGTTAATTTATATATATATTTTTAAGTTCAGTAGGATTCTTCAATTTTCGAGTTTTACATGTCTATTATTTATCCCACTACGGGGAGGGTAGCAAAAGATTTGAACCCAAGATCTGTGGTTTGGTGAGACTTCATTCCACAACCATAGTCACTTGAGCTACCCCAGACGAACCATTACTTTGTTTATATTATAGTTTGCACTATTTCCAAATAAGTATTTACGTTATTTCCATAATGGTTTAAGTGTTAATCTGTTTTAATTTTCTAAACATTATAATTTGTTATATTATTTCTTATTTTATCTCCTTAAAAGTCTTTTAAGGTTGGTAGGGATTTTAATTTAGTTCTATTAGAAGAGAGATCTATTAATTGTTTTTAGCACTATATTGTACTTTGTTTTGATTATTGCGTTTCAACATTTGCATATTAAATTCATCTCATAACAACTTAATATTATTCAGATTTACAATATTATTCAACAACATATGTAATTATGTAGAAAGAATGACATCATTATCATCAATGCAACGAAACATAAAGGAACAATAGAAGAAAAACATTCACACATAGAGACACTAGGATTGGTCGGAGACTAGGGAAAAACCAATTATGGGGAAAACCATTTCAAATTCTTCTTCTTATTAGATTAGCATTGAATGATTCAACAAGAGAAAGTACAATGATCCATATCAGCAACCATAAACCTATTTATCAAAATCAACTAAACAATATCCATGAGATGAAGCCAACAATGCTAATACTCAAAACTGTGATTTAGAAGCCTGTGATCAATTATCACCGAGTGCGATCAATTTTCAAACCCTGTGGTCAACGAGCGAAATATGCAGTGGACTGGAAAACCAAACCCTTGGTCCCAACCACACCCAGATGGTGACGCGCGTGCGACTGAAACCCTTCAACCGCACGCGTGAGCCTGGTAGCTTATGGTTGTGACCAAAATCTGTTTGTGGCATGTCTACAACTGAGAACCAAAACCCTAGAACACACTTGTGAGCTTCACACCTAGCAATTTCAGACCTCTATGAGCTAATCTCCCTGAACTTGCCTCAGAACTGAGTGAGCCAAAACCAAGAAAGAGAATAGAAGAATGATCCAAGATGATGTCCAAATGAGGTTGATGTCACTTGTATTTATAACTTTCCAAAGGGGTCGAATTCGCTTTAGGCCCGACCTGATCAAATGTGCACATGTGGGATTTAATTCAAAAATGCACTTTCCCTTATCCAAATTGAGTGCTTCAATAGTCAAAATTGGTTCTCTCAAAAAGAGAAATCTCATCCCATAGTTGGAATTTGTCATTTAGATGCCAAATTAACACTCCCTCTAAAATAGGGAGAAATTCCAACCACATCATGTAATCATCGCAAGAATCTTGTCATCAAATCATATCCAATCTCAAGTATCTCATTATCATATGTCATCACTTCTTATCTCTACTCATGTCTTTCTTATTTATGTTTATCTCTTGATTGTTACTCCTCATATGTTGAACAACGTCGAATCTAAAAGAAGAAGAATTTGATATCGGAGGGGAGCTTAAGCTACCACCCTCTATTCATCAGGGAGCGACTGCTACCACCTGGAATCACTGCCATCAGGGAGCCCAATGCTACAACTCGGGAAACATCAAAGAGATTACCATTAGGGAGCACATCTCAACCCAAAATCTCGCGGGGGAGAAAAAATCCTCCAACCCCATATCGAGCAATAGGTGATATAGGGAAGCACATCTTAACCCATCATATTTCCCCACTCATATTCCCAACAATGACCCTCAAGAGTCATGTGGTAGAACACCTACATCATAATCCAAGCTTTGGTTAGATACCCAACTTACCAAAAGTAAGAATCACACACCCCCAAGCCTCTTCAACCCATTGGCCAAACAGGGAGGGACAATCCCAACAAGCCTAGCTTGTGGGTATGAAGTCAACTGGGGTATACTCTGCAAAGGCCAAGATAGGGGAGCAACATGTCCAACCCTATGGGTAACATATTAGGGAGAAACACCTACGACCCTATTGTCCAGAGATACCTCAACCCTAGTTTCTCTTCATCTCAATTCCTCACCTTGGGAGCTTAGACAGGGGGGAAGAGTTGGCTTAATTTTCTCGATTAGAAACATATCATTGTACTCATATTTGGTACCTACTTAATCATCATGTCAAAATCAAATCAAATATCATATCTAAAATATATATATCACTAAAAGGATATTTTATTCATCCTCCCTCTCACGAAGGCAACAACCACAAGCCTAAGATTGTCTCGTATGACAACGTTGTCTCAATATATGAAGAGATATCAGTTCTTGCTATATATGAGATTCTCTGCTAATCGAATCCCACTCAATATTATCACAATGTATCCCTGTCATATCCAAAACCTACTCAAATAGCTCTTCAAAGAGCTTCTTCAACCCGCCTCACAATTAGCTATGCCAGCAACATCATTTTCAACCTCGGTTGTGCTTAAAGCCATAGACTTCTCATCAAAATATCATTGCAGATATCATACTAAGGAAACACCCAAATGTGCTCATATTATAAATAACAATCTCAAACAACATAAGTATATCCATGTAATCACATATGAAAGGAAGAATGTCTCATACCAAAAATCAATCATCCTATGCAAATATCTCGAAGTATGCTCGATGACAACTCAATGTATATGAAGAGACTCAATAATGAAATCATTCATGTTGTTGTAATATATATATATATATATATATATATATATATATATATATATGGATGGGTGTTCACATGGAACATCAATGCTTCAATCAACTGGCAGTTACCATGGCAGGTTCAACAAGATCTCTACATAATTTCTTGAAATTCCATTCCATCAGAGTGTCCAAGGATTTGCATTTCCATTTTCCAAAACAAAAAATATTTAATAAACTCACAATATAGATTTTTTTTCCAATCTTCGTAAAATTATTCATCACGCCATGATTTGTCATTTTGAGCTTCAGAGGCCAACTCCCTCTTACTTTGATCGCCAGAGGCTCATTACCTACTAAGAATAGATTATCAGTATATAGAACTAAAATCAAAGTCATACCTTGGACCTCTTTCGAAGTAGAGGTTTGGGTTTGCACATCTTCATGGCTTCACAAGGTAATTGTCAATGCAAACACACCAGGCTCAGGGAGCTTGCTTTATACAATTCTTTCTACAAATATAACACTTGACCAAACCAATATGCTTAGCCTTACACAAATCAATACTGTGAAATCAAATCAACCAAGTCATCTTATCAAGCCTCAAATGACAGATCAAAACTAATATCAAAATCATAAAAGTTTCTACCAATATCACTATAGTAAACTCTTTGAACTAGGTGACATGTAGATCTCATATCCAAATACTAAGTCATGACTTCATCTATTGTCATGCCAACAAATTTAGGAAATATAAAATTCCATCAGGCCATTCACATAATCATAATATGGATTATTTATGTCACTAGATGTAAACGCATATACAAAGGATAAGTTACAATTCTTTACACTTCAACCAATGTGCCAAAGTCAATGAAGGCAATACAAAATCAATGTCAACATCAATTAATGAAAGTCACTATGCCCACATAGCACTGTCATCAAGGAAAATCATCAATCATCAAATACCAAATCAGATCAAAACTCTAACTTGTTATCACTATGAATTCAAACAATCCATAAGCCAAAACATGTTTATGAATCATCAAGCATCATGTCAAAGTTCTAAGGCATCATCAATTATCCAAGCCAATTAAGTTAAGTCAATAAGCTGAATCTTGTCAAACCCTTGCAATTGTTATCAAATACTGTCATATACTAACTTCAATGATCAAATCAAAATAACATACTAATATTCATATTCCGATCCCCCTCAAACACAAGTTTAGTCAACACATTCACATTCTCTAAAGTAAGTCAAACATTCAAACTTCCTTGCTCATAGGATATTCTGATGTATGATCCATATTTATAGGACTGTCACATTCTTGATTTTATGCATAAAGCTTCAATTTTGTGACCTACAAACATAACCACACCCATAGGCTTTCTTCCGTGTAGTTGGAGCCTTATAACCACACTGATAAGCTTTCTCCCTTGCGATTGTGGCTTAAACTAAGGGAAAACCTCTCTTCGAGTAGAACTTGTTGTAGACCAACAATGTCAGATATTACCTATTTATGTCTAGAAAACTTATTTCAACAGTAAATAATCTTCCATATATTTAATGCAAATGATAATAGGTGTAGAGATCTTATGAGGAATATCCCTCTTAATGAGAAGCCACTTCAAACTTCATCATTATCAACCTTTCTATCATAACACTATCATGCTTCAATAAAACTGTTAGATCATGAAATCAAACTATATCAAGTTCCAAAACATATATCCATCATGGCCATAACATGTTAGAACTAGCTACTTCATCATGACATCAAACTTTCATCAAGGGTTACAGTCATATGATTAAGACAATTGGCAGGTGTATCATCAAAGATCATGAACATAATATCACTTACATAGCTTTATCAAGTCAAGGCATCCATATTTACTATTGTCAAAATTACTAATCCAAGGTCAACAAGGGGATCTTGAGAAGTAATGTTATTATTACATTATCTATCAACATGGTTAACATGGTTGTTAGAAGCATTAAAATGGTATCAAGTTATCATATAAAAAACAATGTATCTAGCTTGCTTCACAAAATCTAGAAGTTCATCATGTAAGATACTTTGCCAAGTATATAAAAAATAAATGTTTCTAAGTAGCTTTACTGTAGAAATTTTGAATAATATGACACTTATTCACAGAGATTATACTGATTATACACTATTTGCAGAATGCATGCATAATACATAACCTCCTCTACGTTGATCATCAATTTTGCAGTATTAAGAAACAATCACACATATCAACACAATATGTAACTGGGGAAAGCATATAGCTGAAAACCCCTCAACTATCTGTATATTATATTGATTGAGAACATGTAACAATATATAGTACAATACTACTCGCAAGTACTCAGTACTATCTCCACCTGTTACACACAAACTAGCTCAGATCTGAATCAATCACAAGTTCAAATCTCCTCCGCTGCTTGTCTGCCTCCACTGCGCAATCCTGCATGAGAATAGATGAGAATGGTTGATCCAAACTTGTATTTACTTGGCTGAACCATGTAATTCTCATTGGCAATACTCAATCCACTGATTGTGCAAATCTAATGCACAACTATAGTCACAACTGACAGTTGTCTTGCCCTTTCACTCACCTCTAACACTTGTCTCCATTGAACTATCCATGCACTGAGTTAACTGATGTATTCTTTAGTTGATTTATGAGTTCATAATTAGTGAATTAATTAATAATTAATTCACACCACTCATCACTAGTGTATTTGTCAGTTAGACTAAATACAACTAGTTCAACTAAGTCAAACTGAACACAACTCCATCAACTCCTCGATCAACTCCACCAAACTCAATCACTTGAGTTCTAATTGAAGTCCATCATGCAATAGCTCAACCAACCCATAGGAAAAGTGTATTTCCTTCTGGTAGTTGCATGTGCCACATCCGTAGCTCGAACTGAAGTGCTGCAAGAGGATAAGATAATGTTTATAGTCCAAATATTATTAAGAACTAATAATATTCGAGTGTTATATTTTTTGGCTGGCAGTCTAAAAATAGAGGTCCATCTATTTTACCAACATGACCAATCATCCATAAATAGCATCCTGCAACTCATAGACCATGATCCATATGTCTAAAATAGACATAGTCTAAAAATAGACTTTGCGGTAAAAATAGCCTGCGGGACCACTTAGTGAAGGCGACTTCTTTTCACTAAGCTCCATCATCTTGTTGCATTTTCAACACTCCCTCTCAACAAGATATGGATTATCTGCAACCCCTATCCTGTCTTTGTGGTATTCGAATTTGCTCCTGGTGAGCGCCTTCGTCAAGATATCAGCATCCTGATCCTCCGTGGGAATATATGAAAGTAACATGATTCTTCACTGCACACAATCTCTGATATGATGGTACCTGATGTCAATGTGCTTGGATCTATCATGAAATACTAGATTATCCGAGAGTTTAATGCAACTTTGGTTATGACAATAAATCACAGTAGGATCCAAGTGCGACCCGAACAACCCGACCATGATTTTCCTCATCCATATAGCCTCACATGCAGCCAAACTTGCTGCCATATACTTGGCCTCTGCTGAACTGAGTGCCACGGATCTCTCCTTCCTGCTGTACGAAGAAACTGTTGTCGACCCGATACTGAAGATCCCTCCAGATGTGCTCTTTCTGTCCGTTGGGCTCCCTGCCTAATCTGCATCCGTGAAGCCACATAGCTTCACCTCATCCTCCTGTCTGTACCACAATCCATATCCCGATGTGCCTCTGAGATAACGCAATACATGCTTGATTGCCTTCCAGAAGAGCTTGGTTGGCTTAACCATAGCTTGTGAAAGCTGGTTAACAGCATAGCATATGTCGGGTCGTGTATTGACCAGATACATAAGCGACCCCACCAACTGTCGAAAAACAGTGGCATCCACTACCTCCACTGAAGTAGCATCCTCCTTCCTCCAACCTCCAGGAAGAGGAGTATCAACAGGCTTGCAGCCATGCATGTTGAACTTCTCCAGTATCTCTCAGGCATACTTACCCTGAGAAACAAATAGTCCATCACTGTGCTGCCAAATTTCCAATCTCAGGAAATAATGAAGGAGGCCCAAGTCCTTCATCTCAAACTCTCGAGCAAGATCCTCCTTGCATGAAAGTATCAACAAATCATCTCCCGTTAAAATCAAATCATCTACATAAAGTACAATGATAAGCAACTTACCCTCCACCACAATCTGGTATAGGTTAGGATCTGCCTCACTCTTGGAGAATCCAAGTCTAGTGAAATAACTGTCTATCCGTGCGTACCAAGCACGAGGTGCTTGTTTCAACCCATACAACGCTCTCTTGAGCCTGCACACATGCGACTCGCTGCTGAAGATCTCGAAACCTTCAGGCTACTCTATGTACACCTCCTCCTCAATGACTCCATTGAGGAACGCAGTCTTCACATCCATCTGATGAATGTGCCACCCCATCTACGCTGAGAGAGCAAGAATCGTCCGTATGGAAGAATACCTTGTGACAAGTGAAAAGGTCTCCTCATAATTGATCCCCTCTATCTATGAGAAGCCTCGGGCAACAAATCTTGCCTTGTACTTCTCCACACTCCCGTCAGCTCCCTGCTTCACTTTGTAGATCCATCTAGAACCCAACACTGATTTCCCCTCCAGTCTTGGGACAATCTCCCATGCACTGTTTCTGACAATCGAATCATACTCTTCCACCATGGAATCTACCCATGCAGGATCCTCCACAGCTTCCTCGAAAGAGGATGGCTCAGTCACGACACATTTGCTCACAAGAGCCATGTATCCAATGTACCGATCAGGTGACTGTCTCTATCTGCGTTGTGCTGTAGGTGGTCCTACAACCTTCTCTGCATCTTGAGCCAATCTTTCAGCTTCTGTAGTGCGCTTTCGCCCTCTGATGGTTGGCGCTGCATGAGTGGCCTCTTCCACTTCATGAACTTCATATTGTGGCTGATCTACGTCCTGAAGCTCATCCTTAGGAACTAATAGCTCTTCATCTACATGCAAGTGTGGCTCCCTCTCAACCGAGCACTTCATGGCTTTCTCCTCCTGAATTTTTGTATCCCGTCGCACAAAAGTCTTGCGACTGTCTAGAAAATACACACGATAGTTGTGGGGCGTATCAATGTACCCCACAAATATCCCAACCTCTGCGATTGACTCCAGCTTCTTCCTAGCATCCTTCGTCACATGCATGTAAACAGGAGAACCAAAAATTCTCAAATGGGAAATATCAAACCTCTTACCAGAATAAGCCTCCTTGGGTGTACTCATGCCAAGTATCTTGTGAGGACAACGGTTCTGCACATATACTACAGTATTGCATGCCTCCGCCCACAAGTGAAGGGGTAAGCTCTGATCATGCAACATCGCCCGTGCAGCACCCACGATCGTTCTGTTCTTCCGGTCAGCAACCCCGTTCTGTTGTGGGTTATGGGGAGCTATGAGCTCTCTTCGAATCCCTTCTGTGCTGCAGAAGTCCTTGAACTCGCCAGAGATGAATTCACCACCATTGTCGCTACTAAGAGCCTTCTCCTTCTTCCCCGATTCCTTCTCGACCAATGCTTTGAACTCATAGAACTTTGAGTATGTCTCACTCTTCTTCTGCATGAAGAAGATCCAACACTTTCGAGAGAAATCATCAACAAAGATCACATAGTACCTGTGATTTGCTGTCGAAGCTACTGAGAAAGGTCCACACACATCTGTGTGAATTCTCTCAAGGATCGTCGTGGCGCGACTATCCTTCTCGTGAAAGGTGGATTTCAAAAATTTTCCCAAAATACAACCCTTGCACTGATCTGACTGCGCAAGAGTGCCTTTAGGAAGCCCAGTAGAAATATGCTACAGTATCTTCAAGGCTCCATGGTGAAGGTGGCCCAATCTCTGGTGCCACAGCTCACCATCATCCTGGCTCACCACTCCTTCTGCCTTGCCTGCCATTGCTGTATAGCCATCTACATGCAACTGATAAAGGTTCTTGACTCGAACCCCTATCTTCCGGCTTTCTCTAGTTGTCTTACTGCGCAGGAAAGCCTTTCCCTCACTGAAAACAACATCACATCCCTTGTCTTCTAACATCTCCACAAAGATAAGATTCTTCTTCAATCCTGGAACATGCATCACTGCCTTCAATACGAAGGGTTTACCAGACTCCCTTTCAAAGGAAATGGTACCGATACTGGTCACACTGTATCTACCATCATCTCCCATCTCGATGTGAACTCCAAGATCTTTCTCATTCAGATCAGAAAACAAATCTCGATCTCCTATCATGTGAAAAGACGCACCACTGTCCAAGAACCATACCGATCCCATCACACTTGATACCAAGCATGCAATCAACGAAAAATCCAGCTCAAACTGCAAGGCTAAGGTCTCTCCTGCTGCAGATCCAGCAGCTTGCTTATTTTTCTTCTTCTACGGACAATTTGTGGCATCTCCCTTCTCAGCTTTGATGTTTCTGAGTTTATCCTTGAGTGCCATTCCACCAGCTCAAAACTCAACCGCTTTTGATCTAAAATTCGTGAGAACAAAGTATTTCTTGTACAAAGATCGATTGTATGGGCATTCACTAGATATCTCACCTTACAAAAGAAGGATGAATCCAGAGGCTACCTGGCTCGATTATAGACTTTGCCTGAAGAAATAAAATGTAATCACTTTCTGAATAATAGATCTAATGATCAATCCTCGCTTTGATATCCTGTAGAACTTTTTCTACAAATCAACCAGCTCTAATACCATGTAGAAATTTTGAATAATATGACACTTATTCACAGAGATTATCCCGATTATACACTAATTGCGGAATACATGCATAATACATAACCTCCTCTACGTTGATCATCAATTTGCAGTATTAAAGAAATAATCACATGCGCACATTGAAGCATCAATCACACATATCAACACAATATGTAACTGGGGAAAGCATACAGCTGAAAACCCCTCAACTATCTGTATATTATATTGATTGAGAACATGTAACAATACATAGTACAATACTCCTCACAAGTTCTCAGTACTATCTCCACCTGTTACACACAAACTAGCTCATATCTGAATCAATCACAGGTTCAAATCTCCTCTGCTGCTTGCCTGCCTCCACTGCGCAATCCTGCATGAGAATAGATGAGAATGGCTGATCCAAACTCGTATTTCCTTGGCTGAACCATGTAATTCTCATTGGAAATACTCAATCCACTGATTGTGCAAATCTCATGCACAACTATAGTCACAATTGACAGCTGTCTTTCCCTTTCACTCACCTCTAATACTTGTCTCCACTGAACTGTACATGCACTGAGTTAACTGATGTATTCTTTAGTTGATTTATGAGTTAATCATTAGTGAATTAATTAATAATTAATTCACACCACTCATCATTAGTCTATTTGTCAGTTAGACTAAATACAACTAGTTCAACTAAGTCAAACTAAACACAACTCCATCAACTCCTCAATCAACTCCACCAAAACTCAATCACTTGAGTTCTAACTGAAGTCCTTCATGCAATAGCTCAACTAACCCATAAGAAAAACGTATTTCCTTTTGGTAGTTGCATGTGCCACATCCGTATCTCGAACTCAAGTGCTCCAAGAGGATAAGATAATGTTTATAGTCCAAATAATATTAAGAGCTAATAATATTCGACTGTTCTATTTTTAGCCTGGCAGTCTAAAAATAGACTCCGCCCATATGTCTAAAAATAGAGGTCCATCTATTTCTACCAACATGACCAATCATCCAAAAATAACATCCTGCAACTCATGGACCATGATCCATATGTCTAAAAATAGACTTTGCGCCAAAAATAGCCTGCGGGACCACTTAGTGAAGGCGACTTCTTTTCACTAAGCTCCACCATCTTGTTGCATTTTCAACATTTACCATGACTTAATAGAATGTAAGATACTTGTTCAATACCAAGTGCACCATTTCATCATAAGTACCGTGATTAAAACCTACTTTCATATGCAATATGAGTCCTTCATCATACCTTAGGGCTTACCTTGCCATCTAATATTTTTAGCTGAAACAATACATAATATATACATTGTAGTATTCAAATACCAATGTGTCTTCTTGTTTGACATTGGCAGTGAGAGCACTTTGTCAACTTCCTTATCATGGGAAATTGTAGCTCTTCTCTTCCTGCACTAGTTGTCTTTTCCAATATCTCGGATGATCCTCAAGAAGGATCAACTTATCACATCTCAACAAGAGGTTAGAAGTATCCAAATACTCAAATATACGTACAAGAAGTATAAGTTTAAAAAAAAAACAAAAAAACAAAAAAAAAAAACAAACAAACAAACAAACAAAACAAACAAAACAAATAAAACAAACAAACTCAGACAGGAAGAATCACAAAAAGGTAACATAAATCTAAAAGGTACTTATCTTCAATGAGATGTGATCATCTCCCTCTTGAACCAGCCTTCAAGAGTCATGACTATCCATTGTCCATATAAAATTATTGTCTTCAATACATCCATCATATTCATTAATAGCCAAGGAGAAATTGAGACTATCCCATCTAGGGGCTACATCAAATCTGTCATAAGTGCTAGAACATCTTCACATTGATCATGCTAGGGTTTTTAGATTGCATATCTCAAATATTTGGCATAAACCAAGGTTTGTTCCAAACCCTAACCTCATAATATCCATCAAACCCTAATGCACAAATAGCCCAGGGTTACCTTCAAACCTTAACATTCTTTTAGGTCTCCACCATCTTCTCTTACTTCCATCAATGGTGTCTTCTTAGGGTGATCTCAAAGAATTTTCTTCGGCCCAACTCTGATCCCATGTTAATTTTTCTTAGGGTTATATTGGTATTTGTTTTGATATTTGCATTTAAACATTTAGATATTGAATTCACCCCATAACAACTTAACATTATTCAGATTTACAACATTATTCAACAACATATACAATTATGTAAAAAGAACAACATCATCATCATCAATGCAATAGAACATAAAGGAACAATAGAAGAAATGCATTGACACATAGAGACACCAGGATTGATTGGAGACCAGGGAAAAACCCACTATGGGGAAAACAATTTCAAATTCTTCTTCTTATTAAATTGTCATTGAATGATTCAGCAAGAGAGAGTACAATGATCCATATCAACAACTATAAACCTATTTAGCAAAATTAACTAAACAATATCCATGAGGTGAACCCAACATTGCTAATACTCAAAACCTTGATTTAGAAGCATGTGATCAACTGTCATTGACTATGGTCAACTGCCAAACCCTACGGTCAACTGAAAAACCAAACCCTAGGTCCCAATCGCACCCAGAGAGTGATGTGCGTGTGGCTGAAACCCTCCAACTACATGCATGAGCCTACTAGTTCGCGATTATTGCCGAAATCTTCTTGTGTCATGCTTGCAGCTCAGAACCAAAACCCTGAAACACACACGTGAGATTAAGACCCTACAATTTCAAACTTGTGTGAGCCAATTTCTGTGAACCTACCATCTACCTGAGCGAGCCAAAACCAAGAAAGAGAATAGAAGAATCATCCAAGATGATGTCCAAATGAGGTTGAGGTCACTTATATTTAAAGCCTTCCAAGGGGGTCTGATTTACTTTAGGCTCGACCTAATCAAATGTGCACATGTGGGCTTTAATTCAAAAATACACTTTCCCTTGTCCAAATTGAGCGTTTCTATAGTCAAAATTGGTTCTCTCCAAAAGAGGAATCTCGTCCCATGGTTGGAATTTTTCACTGAGCTTCCAAATTAACAAGACCCTAAATAAGTTATTGGGTTTCATTGGGTTTCATTTTTGAGTTAGTCAAACTATTGAGCCATTGTTCTAGATTTTGATTGCTCAACTTTTGAACTTACAACTATTTTCATTACCTAGCATATCTCTTCTTGGCTCATTCATGTTAAGGACATGCAAAATTTAGATGATATCCCATGAACTAATTGTTGTAAAACTATTCTTGTTTTTCATCGTTTTAATTATTTTGTCTTTTTTTTTTGAATTTTTATAAATTTAAAAAAATAAATACTATTTGTAATTTAATTATTAAATTTATTATAATCACACGTCTAGTAAATTCTAAAGGAATCCAAATCTCTTAAAATGCTTTTTTTTTAAGTTCAAAATTGAAAAGATTAGAGAGAGATTTGATATCATTTTTTAAATTGCATTTCTTAATGCATAAATGGATTCAATACCTTGAAAATATCATTGGGTATTTGGATTGAGTATTCTAGAAGGTTTAAACTTGTAATTCCAACAAATATTTGATATAGTTAAAAGAAAATTGACCATACCTAATAAAGGGTAGAATGTAGAATAATAAGAGGACCTGAAATGTTTTAACCATAAATAATTATTTTGTTCAATTATACAACATATGCATATTTTTCTAACCATATATAATATATACATAATTAATATTGAAATATTTTATTTATGGGCCATATTCTCAGTATTAATTTTTTTTTTTACATGTCAATATTACTTATCCTTATATATTGCAATATTTTATTTTTGAGCCATATAAATTAAATGGTTAGTAAAAGACAATATGAATCAATTTTATAAATCAATTTTATAATAAACATAAAAACCCTTATTTTATTATACATCTTCTATTGTTAAAATTTATAAAATAATAAAAACTAACTAAATTATTATTATGTTGTTAAACACCAAATTGGTGTATAAGACACCCTTGTTTATAGAATAAGAAATCCACCTCAACTCACTATTGAATCTACTCAAACTATATATTTTGCCCCCTATGATTTTAGACCTATGACTTCTTAAAATTAGTCCAACTTAAACCATATATTTTTTTCAAATCATTAAAATAAATAAAGAAAATATGATTTAAAAAATATATAGAAAAAGACAAAACTTACACTTTCAGCGAATCTGCATATTTTAAATGCCCATGACAGAGGCTCCCTGTCCGCATCTGCGTATAGTGCTCGTTGTTTGTCCTACCACAAACTTCCGCAACGATGTTTGTTCAACTACGATATATTTCTTGGTTGCCTTCCTTCTTTCAATTGTAATATTCGACGGGCAGCTGCAACCTCTCCCCGCCTACACATTCCTTGGTCATTTCGCTGCATAGATCGTCTACCCACAATGGATTCTCCCACTCCAGTCCCTCGTGAGAATTTGAGCACCAAGCACCATGTGGTTATGTTCCCATACATGGCTCAGGGCCACATCATCCCCTTCCTTGAGCTCGCCAAGAAGCTTGCCAAACGAACCGGATTCGCCATCACCATCGCCAATACGCCTCTCAACATCAGAAGCTTGAGACCCAAGATCGAATCCGCTGGCCCCGGTCTAGATATCCGCCTGGCGGAGCTGCCATTCTCCGGTGCCGCCCACGGTCTTCCTCCTGACACCGAAAACACGGACTCTCTCCCTCGGCATCTTTTCCCCTATCTCCTGGAAGCCTCTTAGCACCTGGAGCCCCATTTTGAGCTTCTCATCCGCCGGATCTCTGAAGAAGAGGGTGGGCGCCTGCCGCTGTGCATTATCAGCGACGCGTTCTTGGGGTGGACGCTAGACGTGGGGAACAGGTTGGGAATACCCAGGATCCAGTTCTGCACTGCTGGGGCTTATGGCACCTCCGTCTTTAACTCCCTCTGTACTCATATGCCTCACACCAAGACCAGCGACGACGAGTTTGTTCTGCCAGACATGCCACACGTTACAGTGCACCGATCTCAGCTCTCCGCGAGCATGAAAATTACCACAGCATCCGATTTGTGGAGCTTGGCCATCAATCGTCAGATTTCTCGCAATATGCGTAGTTGGGGATCGATATGTAACACGTTCGAAGAGCTGGAGCATAGCAGTCTCCAACACATGAGAAAATCCACCGGCAGCCCCGTTTGGGCACTCGGGCCGATCCTACCCTCTTCGTTGCTTTCTTCGCGGTCTGCTTCAAATGAAAGGATCGGTTCTGATTTTCTACATCCGGGCAACCAGGAAGAGGCAGAATCTGCAAGGGCATGTTTACAGTGGCTTGAATCTCAGGAGCCCTCCACCGTGCTCTTCGTTTCTTTTGGAAGCCAAAGTGTGATATCTGTTGGATATTTTTGAAATGTTTGGGATGGGAAAATAACAAAACCACAAAATATAAAACACAGAGGTAATGCTTTGTTTCCTTTGCTCCAAGATCTTTTACACAGAGAAGTCTTTTAAAAATAATTACAGAACACAGAGTATTTCTCCACCATAAAATGATTTCTATTCATTAAACAAAAACACTTACATATTCATCCTCTTTTACTCAGAGGGATTCACCAAAACATTTTCACAAAACTTACTCTGCCTCCTATGAAATTTTACACCACTGTGTGTAAATATTTCTTTTACATTCACTGCTGTGTGAAAACAAAACTTACAGGGAGTTACAGATTTACCTTTTCACTGCTGTGAAACAATACATGGTTTTCAACAAAACAATCCACTGATTTCATTTACTTCTCCTCATGCACTGGTGTGCAATTTTTACATTACAAACCAAAATTACTCTGCTGCATAAAACACTTTTTACATTACAGATCCAAAAATATTTATGCACTTCTGTGCATTCCTTCCTGCAATACAAAGTTTAATCTCTGTAATCTCTGCTTTTTATTCGCTGCTGCGAATCCAATAAAAAACTTTTTCACCGTGTGAGATTCACCCTTTTTTATTTTTGCGCTACAGAGTCACGCATTTTCATATATGATTACATATTACAATTACATTTTTAATCCCCGTGCGTTTTTGTTTTCATAACAAATATTAAAACGTATATCAAAAATAAATTAAAGAAACTTACGTTATGTTTTTTTTGCCCATACTCCGTATTTAAATCGCCTTAAGAAATGTTAAAAAACTTACCAAACATATGACATAACATTAATTTAGCGTATGGGATATGGTCCACGCCTCATTAAACTTTAACAGGCCCGTATGTACTTGTGACAGGTTAAACAGCGGAGTCCTTTCCCTTCAATCGGACGGCGGAGAGAGATTTTGTTCAATCGAACGGATATCGGACAGGGTGAGGTGATCGAGTGATACCTTCCGATGGGTGCTTGAGGCTGATGTCACGGTTGCGTCACGGTTGGACAGTTGTCAGCATCGGACCACACTATCCAGAAACAGCTTCATGTCGAAAAGTGGTGCGATATGTTACCGGGCGGTTTAGGCTTGCTGTGGTGGTTTTCTGCGTGCATTAAATGCAGGACCGCGCGGTGAAATTATAGTTTCAACAATATCGTCGTCCTACATGAAGGAGCTAGCGCTAGGGTTGGAATCAAGCCAACAACCTTTCATTTGGGTCGTCAAGCCGCCGTCGGAGGCCCCATTGAATTCAGAGTTCTCAGCGGAGTTTCTTCCCGAGGGATTCGAAGAGCGAATGAAAGAAAAGAAGCGAGGCTTGCTTATCAGAAAATGGGCGCCTCAGCTGCTGATCCTGTCCCATCCTTCGACTGGAGGGTTCCTGAGTCACTGTGGATGGAATTCGGTGCTGGAGAGCCTAAGCCAAGGGGTGCCCATCATTGGGTGGCCTATGGCAGCCGACCAGTTTGCGAATTCACAAATGTTGGAGGAGGAGGTGGGGGTGTGCATCGAGATGTGGAGGGGAAAAGAGGGAGAGTTGAAACTGGAGACGGTGGAGAGAAGTGTAAGAATGTTGATGAAGGAAGAGAAAGGAAATCGAGTGAGAGAGAGAGCCAGGGAGATCAAAGAAGCGGCCATGAAAGCAGTGAGGGAAGATGAAGACGGAGGACACAAAGGGTCATCTGTGTGTGACATGGATGACATGATAAGAAAGCTTACAGTAGAACACACGGCCTAGAGTTGTGTGACCCATCTGCTGGGCTGATCCCACAGGGCATAACTCATGTTTCATTTTATGTGATCTGTGTAAGAATCTGGTGAAACCAATGTAAGCGTAATGAAGTGGTGCTTGCGTGCATATTAGAATTTGGTAAAAGCTTATAGGGTAATTAAAATGCTTGAATTTATATGAGTTATTGCAAATATCATCCCACATAATTAAATTAATAAAACATGCAAAGAATTTAATTAAAAGAGGATGGTTGTCTACGGCAAAGGATTCAATTAAAAGATAATCGCTTTTATTAGAGTTAATGGGGTAAAATTAATTAAAATAATTAAAAAATGTGGTTAAATTAATTAAAATAAAATATACATAAAATATTTTGACTATGAAATGAGTTATGATTTTGTAGACATGTGGTATTGATAAACTATGGTACTCAGCCATGTTATTGTAACAAAGGTTATTTACAGGTTAAGAATCTTCATGATAAAGTGAGGTGAATCTCCATTATTAAGAATCTTGCTACATATTCTTATTAAATATCTCTTTTTGTTTTCAATTTAATTAAAAAATGTTGTAAAATTAATTAAAATAAAAATATACATAAAATATTTTGACTATGAAATGAGTTATGTTTTTGTAGACATGTGGTATTGATAAACTATGGTACTCGCCCATGGTATTGTAACAAATGCTATTTAAAAGTTAAGAATCCCCATGGTAAAGTGGGGTGAATCTCCATTATTAAGAATCTTGTTACATATTCTTATTAAATATATATGTTTTTAAATCATATATTTATTTTCTATATAATTAATAACAATAATCATTAGAATAATTTAAAATAAACTTATAATTTAGTTATAAAGTTATAATTTAACCATCATATAATTTATATAGTTGCAGATGGTAAATATTTAACCTCCACGAAATATTCATAACCTATTTTTAATAGTAATAAGGATAGAGTGTTGAGATTGAAGGTAGTCATGTACCTTTTGTTTTTCAATTTGATTTAAAAAATATCATATTCATAAATGTTTATTATAGCTTTATGATATTTTTCTTATTTTTTATATATAATTTGCATAATCTAACTAATATACAAAATGATTTTTTTCTTAATTTTTTTTTAGTTAATTTTGTCCAAAATTTGGTAGAGGTTTTTCAATCATAAGTTTATGTTTCTTAATTTACAAAGTTTGAGTACCTTGGGGAATTTTTTAGGGTGTTGAATCTATTTATACATTCAAAGTGTATTTTAAACAACAAGAGATAACACCCACACTTGAAATTGAATTTCCAAATGTTGACCAAATAACATTTCCATCTCTTAATTAAATTGGTTCTTATATAATTTAATATGAATTCTTTTTAAATATTATTTATATGTTTATTTTTTTTTTACTAATTATATATTAATCTTTTTATACTATTTATATAAGTTATTTTTTTTTACTAGGTTGAGCCAAGGCCATGAATGTGTTCCTAAGATGGAAGGATCTACCCATTAATGGGATGCTATTCACTAGGTATTTGCAAGGCTCCTTCGAGCTTGTATGCCCCTTGGAAAATATTTAATTACTTTCCCTCAAGAGTGGCTCGCACCCCTCCTGCTACCCATGAGATTTCAACATATCACTTGGTGGGGACTAAACCCAACACAAACCAATTGGTCCTTATGGGTAAAATATATGTTTTTGTTAAATATGTTACTTTTATTATTATTTTGTAAGAGTATATGGTGATATTTTTTTAGTGATGTAATAAGGATTTGAATAAAGTTAATAGGATATTTATGGTGACCATTTTGATATGATGTGGACGTGGTTCATTATGTTAACAAGATTCAATTTTAGCATATAATTATTTGTATACTATGCATTAAGCATGGCTCCACCACAAATTATTTATGTGGGACCTTACAGCTATAAACACGTGTTAAAATTTTTACATGCTTGTTTCATGTTACATTACAATTATTAATATTTAGACTTAAGTAAAAAAATAAAAAATAAATATTTGTATAACAAAGTGGCTTAAACATAGTTCACTACAAATTATTTACAAAAAAACCTTAAAGCTATAAACACATATTAAAATTATTTACGAGAAACCTTAAAGCTATAAGCATGTATTAAATGTTTTCACTGATGGACCCAATGCCTCATATTAGTGATCTCATAAACCAGTTGTTTAGCGAAATTATGGCCTCATTAAACAACACTTTAAATAATTGTATAAATATTATAAATGGTGGGATAGGGGGCATAGCAGAGGTGCTGCGAGTGGAATGAACACACTGCGCCAAATCTTTTGTGGCATGAAGTGTCACCATCACAATAAAGTGTGTTTTTCTCTTCAGTCGTGTGAGATATGGGTTATGTATCAGGACAACAACAATGTACATGTCAATATTTATATGAATGTGTGATTGATTTTAACCATCACATTGAAATGTGTGAGATTTGAGATGTGTGACCATTCCAAACTCTTATGCAGCCAAGTCGAAAACCCCTCTAGAACCCATGAGCCATTGAAGTACTTGTGCAGACACCAATTCAACACACGGCTGAATCACGGTGCCAGATTACCTCCAAGCCCATGTAACTAGAGTTAGTCCTTAGCCTAAATCTTTCTCCAAGTAAAATCCACAACCTACTTTCCCACTCAAACGTAGTGTTGGGAAAGACCCTAAGATACCAGTGCAGTAAGGCATGAAACATTTCTAGTATGCAAATTATCTTTCTAGAACACAGATTTAAGGCAGGTTATAAAGGAGCTAGAGCAAATTCTAGTTGAATCCACCATATCTTGATGCTCGATACATTCCCACATCATTATTCATCAATCCCATAGGATTGTGGGAAACCCACTTCATTACCCACAAGCTCATAATTAAAATCAGATTTGAGATCCCTCCTACCACTATTTTTAGTGTTGTTCTTCATAATATTTACAATTGCAGGTATTGATACCAATACACATATGCTCACTTTTGGTTAAAATTTAGTTGTTTCATGTAGATTTGGACTAGGGATAATAATCTTAGTTTTATGAAATCTTCATACCATGCATATTTTTCTTGTTTAACCACAAAAAAACCGTCATTGGTAACTTGCACGAAATCCGTTTTAAAACAAATCACTCCAAATATTTATACAAAACAATAATTTGCATTTGTGTTGGAGATTGTGGCCTTGTGGCTCTCCTTCTTCTCGGTTTTACCTCAGGAGTTGCAACCAATAGCTTCCCTTCTCCTCTCTGCAACTTTAACCTTGTAAGCATCACAATTTTGCAACCATTAAAACCCTAATTGCACAGACTCAAGCAATCAAGCAATTCAACCTTAGGCTTTGATACCAACTTGATTTGTTTTTGTATGATTATTTTTGTTGTGCTAATAACAATTAAAATTTTATAAACATGTGCTTGCTTCTTGCTTTTTGTGCTGAGGTTTCCTTAGTTGTTGGTGCTTACAAACAGGTAAATTTCCTTAAGTTAAACAAGACATTCATGAGAAAAATAGCTTCAAAAATGTATAATGAACAAAAAACATCTACAGTACAACAAACCATAAAAGAGATATATTAACACGGTGTTTTGATGAAGGAGTTCACCCCTCCTGGGCTACATCTCCTTGGTCCAACTTCCATGTCTTAGGCCTCTGTATTATCTCAATGTGGCAAAAATGTTGTTTACAAAGATATATGGCTCATGAAACCTACACCAATGTGTTCAGAAGGTCCAAATTATCTAAGAACACTTCTTTATGACTCAATTTGGTCAAAAATTGAGTAAGTTATGGCTCAAACAATTTTTCCTAGAAAACCTCTACTAAATCTAGAGAGAGTCCAGTTAAGTCCGCCAAGTTTGGTGGTGGTTCCAAGTTTGGTGGCTCCACCATAAATTCCGCCAACTTAATAAACGGTTTAATTAAATGATAATAATGATTAGGCACTAATTGTACTTAGTGCTGGCGTTGGCCCTTGGACACGTGCTTGAGGTCACATGGGGTGGGGCCTGGTCCACAAGGCTGGCTCCCACCACCCCGCTGTTGACAAATCTGTATGCATTAAATAAAAGAATGCGGGCATCTTTGTCAAATCTGTTGCAATGGTATGTTGGTATGGTTTGTGGTTCGTTGTTGGGGGGGGGGGGGGGGGGGGGGTTTTGGGGGGGGGGGTTACAGTTCAAGACCCACCTCTTCCCAACCCATATCTTTTACCGCCCAAATATATTATAACATTAAACTTTGAGCCTTTCAAATATTACAGCACCTTGATGCACTATAAATTCCAAACTTTGGATGGTTTGTATTTATGTGGATTTGTTATAATGTTTGTTAATTAATATTTAATATATATAATATATAATTTTTAAAAAAATCATATGATATAATATATATAACAAAACATAATTTCCACCTTGAAGCCAGTTAGGGAATTTCCCTTTCACACAACCACACTAGAGAATCCAGAGGTGACACTTGTCACAACCCCATTGGGTGAAAACTGAAGAAGATTTCCCTTGTTGACTGGACTTCCATGTCATCATTCTGTCCCATTTTGCAATATTTTTAGTTGTTTAGGAAAATGAGCAGCAGGCCTTTTCACCTTCATTCGGACTCTGTTTTTGACGAAATGAATTGCGTTGCAATCGTCTTAACGAGATAGACACAACCATAAAGTTTTCGAGCCAATCTAAGAACTTTGATTTTTGAGCTAAATACTAAGCACCTAATCAAGCCTAGAACTCATAGCCTTAACTAGGCTTAGAGCATCCACTAGCTCCCAGTCCAGCTCAAGAACACCCTACAGGAAGTACACTGCTATACCTCTTTCTTTCTTCTCCTAGATGCCTCCAACGTTCTCCCTCTGCCTTCCTTGACTCCTTTCCCACTGATATGTTTTATCTCTAGGGTGAGAGTGAGGCAACAGATATCCTTTGTTCCATAATCATTGTCCAAATGAATGGTAAGAAATATCAATGACATGGCCTCGATAATGGTGAATCACATCAACATCCTACTCATGATAAGGTTTTTAAATACAATTGAGAACAAATTATTGAATGCACATATGGAGATTAGGGAAGGCAAAAATCTTGTAGTTAGGTCAATGATCTTTTTCATGAAGCTTGTTGTGGTTGGAAGATGTGTTTAAGAAACATGCATGCACATGACTAAAAAAGAGTTTGGTTGGGAGGGAACCGAAAAATAGTGTAAAAACCACAAAGGAGTCATTGACAGTAAATAGGGTACCATGGATCAGCTATTACGCACAATTTAATATATTAGCCTCAGGGTGAATGACCATTTTTCTTCGATCTTCAATACATATGGAGAAGCTACTAATGCAAAACTAAAGATAGGGCAACTCTTCTAATCCTTTACAAATGGACTCTCGTTTATGGTGTGAAGTTAGAGAAATCTTATGTCATGTCAGATTGGGTTAAGTTGCTAGGTCGTTGTTGTGGCCAACAAACGTACTTCAAGAAATTCAGAATTCCATTAGATCCTTTAAGGAAGCGAATATGAGTTATGAGGAGAAGGGGTTTATGAAATGTAGTAGAATAGTTGTAGGGTTGGACCTTCATAAGTTTCTCTAAATTAAAAGATGTTACCAGGAATTAGGCAGTGGAGAACAACCACAATATATGAAGATGAGGACATTTGTTATTCCCATTCAATTATTCTCGTGTTTTTAGCAAATATTAATTGCAATAGATTCATGCAGACTCTGGGAAAGTTTCTCTTTACAGTGGAACTGCAAAATAAATACTTTTGTATCTTTATTGTCTCTTTTGCTCGGAAAGTGCATAATTTTTGTTGTCTTAATTTTTATACTTTCCATTTCATATCAAAGTTTAGAGTCAATCAAGATGACATTGTCATTTACTAAATTCGAGTACTTATCATAGAGATCACAACTTTCCATGGAAGTCAATTTCATTGTTCAAAAAGAACACCAAAATGAAGAGGAAGAAGGAGAAAGTGATGGGCTTGCTAGAAACAACACTAATAAATGAAAACATGACCTAAAAGGTGGAGTAACTCCTTCCCTCACATTAATGGTTTTTTTGGTAGTAGAATTAGAGTCTCAGGAAAATATAGTTATTAAGAGCTCATAGTCAAGAAAGTATTCAAATGAAGACTTCATAAAAAGAGCCACCTGCATTCATAATCTTTCCATTGAATAAATTTATCCTCTTAACTGCAACTCATAATGGGTGCTCATAAGAGCTTTACTTTTCAAAACCTCCTAGGATGGCACAACCATAGATTACAAACCTACACGAATATTTGAAGGATATATTTATAAAGACCATGACTTTAAAAGGCCAAGAGATAATGATAATTTGATCATATACTCCATATTGAAAGATAATAATCAGGTTTTCACAACAGAACAAAGGCAATATGATGAGGATGAGAATTATAGTTTTCCACTCTTGCATAGAGAAATACTTATGTGGAAGTTTTTTTCAATTGGCATCTAAGTCACTTGGTTCATGTTTAGTTGGAATTTTGATAAATTATAACAATAGAAACAAGAAATATCACGATCCACAAAATCAATGTGAATGATACAAAAGATATAATACATACACCAATTAGACACATGGGACTTAATTCCCTAGAGGTACAAAGGTGTGAAAAAACCACTAACTATGTCACCATCACCATGAAAAGTAATGACTTTAACTCTATTTGAGACAAAAAAGAGCCAAACCCTGCTTAAAACTCATCAAACCTGGGCTAAAAGAAGAGGGCTCATCTAATGCTTCAATAGAAAGCCAACAACAATCAACCAGTTGAATTCCACAAGGATTTATATCTATCCTAAACCATCTAGTTGTCACCCAAAGCACTAAAGAAGTGAAATTTGACCTAAAACCACATCCAAAACAATTTGCAACCTCACAATCACAATTCACAACCATTTCCTCCTTTTATAAAACACATGATGAATTTGACTCTCTTTGCAACAAAAAGAAGCTAACCCCTGCTTAAAACTTGTCAAACCTGGGCTAAAGGAAGGGGGCTCATCCAATGCTTCAACAAAAATCCAATAGAAATCAACCATATTGAATATCACAAGGATTTATAAACATCCTAAACCATCCAGATGTCACCCAATGCATTGAAGAAGTGAAATTCAACCTAAAAACACATCCAAAACAATTATGCAACCTAACAATCACAATTCACAATCATTTCCTCCTTGCCACAATGAACACAATTAACATTTATCACACCTACTTTATGAAGCCTACTCTTTATAGATAGTTGTTCTTAGACCAAAATCTACCCCCAAACTTTATACTTGAAAAAAGAATGGGGTTTTTAGATGGACTAACACTTCCTCAACCAGTGGGCCATAAGGTATTTCACCCCCTTATCATTTGTTTGAGTAAAGGGCAATGCCAACAATGTGTCTAAACTCAAACCATATAATAAAGACCATTATTACATACATATAAATGTAGAAAGGCTTCACATTCCTTTGTCTCCCAATGTTGGTCTTTATTATTAAATATTAACACCTCATGATATGCTTAGTTGCACACAAATTCAACCATCAAACAAAATATCTTCAAGCATCAACTGTGATATCCTTCAGCAAAGAACAATGTATGTTTCGGTATTTCCAAACCTTCAGGAGGGGTCATACTAATATACCTTCTTATGTTTAGGTTGAACCCGAGAGAAACCTTAACATCATTTTCAGAATTTTGGACATGACTTATCTTAAGCCTCTGAGTTCGTTTTAGTCTACGAGAAGTGGTGGTGAAAAAAATGGACATAGCTTCTAGAAGGTTGTGCTCTTCAACCCACATAAAACATCATCACACAGATCCACTACATACCATATGGAATTGCAAGAAACCTGTTGCCTTGATGCATCTTTGAGTTGGGTACCTTGATGCCCATAGAAAACAATTATGAAATGCTTCAAAAGACCAACGTACAAACCTGGTTCAACTTTATCTTCCTTCATTTGCACATGAACAGAATGATCTATAACGCCCATCTCCTTCAATATTCTACCCATTGTTCTCATGTCCAATAGAAGCAAATTGTCGGCAAGGATTGTTGATTCAAGGAGTTAAAATTGATTTTGATATGAAGGCATTGGTTTTCTGTAGAATTAGGTACAATTTGATTACAAAGACAAATCATTTTCTCTAAATCCTTGCTTGAGGCTTGATTAGTAGTAGTCTGGTTTAGTAAGTCAACTTGAAGGCCTTTAGAATTCGTAAATATGATTGGGGATTGGTTACTGGTGATAACTGTTTGTGCTAGTAAATGCAACGTCTCATATGGAATCAATTTTGCAGGGCTTTCAAATACCAAATTTATCAATGCGCTTGGTTTTTGCTTATTGATGATAATTGTATGAAGATGGTTTGTTCATAAAGAGACATGTATAGTGATCACCATTTTCGGATCTCGAGTGTCGAACTGGATATGTTGCGAATGGAGGCACTCTCTGTAGTTTTATTAGGAAATCAATTTGACGACACATAATTGTTCAATTGTTTAACAATGGATTTGACGGTTCAGAGTGGTGCAAAGTGGCAACGGGGGAAGTTCTTCTTCAAAGAACACCTTATGACGTAACTAGAAGGGATTTAAACATAAAATCTTGTACTCACATTTACTTTACATTTTCATGTTTTGCCAAATAAATTTCGAAAAAAAAAGCATATTAATTGTATATTAACACATTGATGTTTTTGATTTAAAAAAAATAGTAAATAGTTTTGTATTTTAATTAAATAACACAATTAATATTAATAATTAAATTAATATTTTAATTGGTTATAACATTTAGGATCTTATTGTACAACGGACGGACTTATGACATTAAATAGTTTGTCATGATTTCAGCTGGATGGCTGCAAGTTTAGTGACACGAATTTTTCGAACAGAGTCCCATATGTGTGGGAGAGATTTATCTGAATTAAATAGTTGGGCAGAGAGTTCGACGAGAGAGTCTTATATGTGGGATGGAGTTCTATCTGAATTAAATAATTCAGCATCGAGTTTTCAGAAAACAAGGCACACTAGTAAATGAGAAAACTATATGGTTGTATTGAGGAGGCGTTTTACAATTTAGTACGAGGTGTTTT
>APFE031580550.1:105903-121484 GCA_000404065.3 Pinus taeda
CATCCAAGGAGATTTGAAGCCAAACCATCCTCACTTAACTTGGAGTCAGTTTGGTGAATGAGTTGGACAAAACCTTCAGAGGTTTGATTAGTTCAAAACTTTGCCCAAAATGGTTGGCGCGATTGTGACTCTGGGATAGAGCGCTAATGGCGCGCCCTTTCAATAGGATTTTCCCCATTGGTGCGGGCATAACACAGGGCACCAACACTAATGCAAAAAAGGGTTGTTTTTAAGGGCAATGAGCAGGAGATGTCTTAAGGGCATATGAAGCTCATGTTTAGAGGTGAATAATGCAAGTGGTTTCAAGTATTGTCACTTCTCACAAGTCCCGGAATGAGTCCTCCAAGATGCGGGAGAGGGGTAACAGGGACGATGACAAATGGTGACAAATTACTGTGTAACAGATGCCCCCTAAAGCATGAGGCCCGAGAGAGAGAGGGGTGAAGTGCTTTACAAGAACATGTGTGACTGAAACACTACCGTCGGAGAACCTGCGAAAAGAAGTACAACTGATATCTCAAGTACATGATATATATATGTGGTATGGGTGCAACCATCCGTAACAGAGTATAAAACTGGATCCCAGGCATGGACGCAGCCATCCGATGAGGATCTATGAATGGAATCAGGTATGGTCACAGCCATCCAATAAATGATTCATGTAATGATTACAATAATCCACAAAATGCAACCCGAATTTCAATATGCACAATCCGGGGTCTTGCGCTCCAACTCGACCCGAACACAGTACAAGTCCAAGCATGTGAATACAGGAGTCGAAGTCGAACATGCATGAACATCGTCTGATTACTAGTCAATGATGAAAACTGTTAACAGATGCGAGAGGCGCCACCAATAATGACGACGGTCCTCAAGGTACTATAGGTACAATCCACGGCGTGTGAATCAATGAGCCGGTGTCGAACACCCGTAGAATCATCCGATCGGAGGTCAATGATGAAAACCTCGCGTCGAACACGAAGAACCTGCCATTGAGGCATGCAAGCTCCAAGGTACCTGAAGGGAGTCTCTAAGTCAACTTCTTGGATAATGAGTTGAAGTCGACAGGAAGTGACCTTGATCAAAGGTGGGCCATGATGTTTCCCACATCATCGACACGAGACAGAGAAGGATAAAATGTTTTGTGTGAAGTATCAGAGGGAGGTTGAGTATCCTGCAGAAGTCAACTTCTCTTGAACATGTCGACGGCACGACAGTGGACTTGGAAGTATTTGACATCAAATGATCAGGGATCATGGTGACAAAATGATGAGCACATGAATGGTCAAACAGGATAACCCAAACCCACGGAGGCAAGTGTGAAACAAGATGAGATGTCCCTACCCAGACACGAATGTAGACGAATGCCATGTTCAAGAGCGACATACTGCCGACACGACGATGATTACGGTTCGTTTATTCACCCACCATTTCTGGAAAGTACCCCGGTTATTTTTGGATGAAAAGCTTGACGGGGATAGCATATGATTGAGAGGCATCATTTCGACGGAGTCCGATGTCATTAAGTTTTTAACAAGTCTGAAAAAGAAAGAACTCGACGTCTTTTCATGTTTAGAGAGTTTGAAAAGACAATGAAAAGGAAACTCCAAGGGTGTCCTTTTTCATAAAGTTGTGTCTCTCGAGTCCAAAAAAGTATAAAACCATGCTCGAAAGAACCGCCCGATCATTACGACCAAGGAGTACTTTTCATAAATAGTGACTCTGATTTGAAAAAGTAAAAAAGCGATCAAAACCATGTCGCTTCGTGACCGTTAACGAACCGGAAACGACAAGGGTCCGACGATATTTTCGTTTTTAAACGGTTGGAAAAGGGTTTAAAGACGACCGCGTCTCATGTCCATTTAATGAGTCGAGAGGACCAACTCGGCATTCTTTTCACATTTAGAGAGTCAGAAAAGAGCAAAATATGACTCCAAAGTGACTTTTTCGTGTATTTGCCGAGTCCAAAAAAGTATAAAATACAACTCATTTCGCCACCAAAGCTGCATAAACACCTGTCGCTGCACAAGAAATCGGCGTAAAATCCATTTTCGACGCAAATATTCATAAAAATATTCATAAAATGACTTTTTAAAGCCTATTTAGGGGTCAAAAAGCTATAAAATGGTGAAAATGGTAAATAAAAATCACTTTTCACTTTTTACCTTTGGAGAGCGACATTAGGGATTTTTGGAGTGCGACCTTTAGTTGGCAATTGTGACCAATCCAGTGGACCATTTCGAGCGCCGTCAGTGCCAGGTAAGAGGTCTTGTCCTTAGCTCCATTTTCATCCATTTAGAATTTGTTTTTTGTTGCATTTTCATCTCATATGGGGAGGATTTTGAATTTAGGGGTTGCGCCCATTGGCGCGGGTTTCGGGCACGGACCCACGCCAATGGGGCAAGTTTCCCATAGGGCGTGCGCCCATGGGTGCGACTATTTTAGAAATAGTCGCACCAATAGCCGCGCGCATTTTTTGGCAAATTTTAGCAAATTCAAACCCTTTTTCCTGCCATTTCAAGTTACTTGAGAGTCTAATTCACTATTTTGGCTTGTGTTTACAGGGCAATCCACAAAAATGGTGATTGTATGGAAGGAACGGGAACATGACCAAGTGGAAACATTGGATTTGGCGGATGAGGATTGCATGGAAGCTCTCAGAGCACGTGGGCTCAAAAAATATTTCATGCTATCCTATTTGCGAGCTCAGCCAGAGCTCTTGCAGTGTCTGATTGACTTGTGGGACGTAGAGGAATAGGTGTTCCAGATACGGGATCAGGTGCTGGAGTTAGATGTGTCAGATGTCTACTTCCTGACTGGATTGTTGTGACGAGGGCCGATGCCTTGATTGGCTGGGAGCAGGCCATCTAGAGAGAAGATGGATGAGGTGAAGGCTCGAGTTTGCCCGGAGGCAAAATATGGGCAGGGCAGTTCGAAAGTGGATATCCCCACCTTTCAGGACCTGACATTGAGAGCATTGCTATTCACCTTTACACAAGTTGCGGGGGCATAAGCGCCCCACAAAGCTACGAAGAACCACCTGTTATTAGCAATGGAGTGCCTTAGCTTGACGATCTTCAATTGGGCGTCAGCTGTGATAACCAATATGAAGAGGCAGCTCACAAAGGCCAAGTGGGGAAAGCTGCAACAGTTCGGGTACGGTTCCATCTTGGTGACGTTCTTCTTGGAACGTGTGTCAAGCTTCCAGGGCAAGGGGCCTTTGTAGCAGACCCAGCACCTCAAGAGCCGAGGATGGCACGATGGGCGGCACTGATGCCGAGAGGTGGCGGCAACCAGCAGATGTCATTTAGACCTGAGTTCTTCGAGTGGCTTCCCCACCAACTGATAGTGGTGGAAGACTGGCTGTATGTAGGGATAGACTTCACCGGAGACCCTGACCTTCCCCTGCCGGAGGGAGAGGACTGGGATGAGGAGATTGGTATGTCCTCATTTTTTGATTTTTGATTTTTATGATTTTTTGTTAGTACATGCTTGTCTTAATGACCTTTATATGCATATGCAGATGTCGGCCCAGAGCGTCCAGCTGGCCTGTCTCCCACTGCGAGGAGACATCCAGTAGCAGCAGCAACAAGAGCAAATCCTCAGGAGGAGGGTGGTGACAGGGGGGAGCTCATCCAAAACCTCGAGGCTATCACTCGAGGGATCCCAGATTATGTTTGGCTAGCGGATGCCCCGCTAACGTACCAGAGGCACACAGTGGGGGTGCCAACTCGCATCCACCGACTATTAAGGCGTCTAGTGCAAGCGGTGACGTGCTACCATGAGCACCACCGAGACTAGATATCTAGGCTTTTCCTTTCATTCATATTTTTTGAGAGACATGTTGTGTCCGGATGTATTCAGACAAACATGTATTATTTTTTGATGATGCACAGGGTGCAAACATTTTGGACACACATATCTATATATATATATACATATGTTTTATGGTTTATTGTACTTTATGCTTCTTGTGTTATGTTGAGTCACATGTTATGCAAATGCCTATCCAACAATAATTAGCTAATCCATCGGTTAACGTATTAAGTCGTCTTAGAATATGCTGATAAGTAATGAAATCAAAATCCCTTTCTAATAACTTAACACATAAATACAACCTTAAAATCTGATGATCTATGACGGAATGATGCCCGTTGAGTTGGTGGACTACAAGCTGAGAGTCTAAGTTCACAACCAATGTGTGAATGCCGAGGTTAATCACCTCAGCTAATAATTCAATCACAGCACTATATTCAACAACATTGTTCGTTGTACAACCTAGAAAAACCCCTTGAATGTCTACTAACTCACCATGAGGATCGTAGATCACCCATGCCGTAGATGAAAAGCTGCGTGTACTGCGGGAAGCACCATCAGTGAAACCAACGTAAGGCGATCCAGACATCTGTTCAAGAAGCAAAAGACACAATAAGCGACAATCATGCCGACATACCAAGGCAAAAATATAAAAAACATGCACACACAACACACTTGCTGAAAGCACATGTATATACAAAAAGAGAGTGTCTGGACTCATGCATAGTATTTTTTCAGATAAAGCCCATTTCGGGGCTTATCCAGGGGATTGCCTTCATAATCAATAAGCTCTTAGGCACCTTTTTGCAAAACTCTTTTCACAATGTAGGGCCTGTGCCACATAGGCACGAGTTTTCCTGCCCCCAACTTATCGTTAGCTTGATCATAGAGCAGTACTAAGTCTCCCTCAATGAAAAAGCGGGGGTTAACAGTATTATCAAAGTGAGTTTTCACTCGCTTCTTCTGAGCTTCAATACTAAGGAGGTGAGACGACGAGTCTCGTCCAGCCATTCTAAGTAAAGAAGACGCTCTTCTATTGGAGTAGTATCAGGGAGCAATTCGATGGCTATCTTTAATGAAGGAATCTCACACTCATTAGGAAGGGTCGCCTCCAGTCCGTAAACTAACTGAAAAGGAGTGAAACCGGTGGCATCCTTCACGGAGGTACGGTAGGCCCACAAAGTAGAGAACAACATCAGATGCCAATTGGACTTATGCATGCCAACAGTTCATTGAAGCATCATGACCAAAACCTTGTTCACGGCTTCCACTTGACCATTTGCCTGAGGATAGTACGGGGTCGAATTATCATGCCTAAGACCCAAATGGGTTGTTAACTCGGTCATCATGTGATTACGAAAATGCTTTCCATGAGTAGTGACGATGGCTTGGGGTACTCTGAATCGCAAAATAACATGGTTGAACAAAAACTGTGCCGCGGTGTGACCGTCTTCTGATAATGTAGGCATCACCTCGGCCCATTTTGTGAAATAATCAACAGCGACGATGATGTACCCATGCCCATCGGTCGAGCGAGGGTTACAGGTCACATAATCGATGCACCTTTTGGTAATAGGGCCAACGGTTACAATGGGGTGCAGTGGAGCAGGGGGTGCACGCATCTTCCGTTGGTAAATCTGGCACTCATGACATGAACAGACAGCAAGAATGCAATCCTTGAAAATGGAGGGCCAAAAATAGCCAGCACAGAGAATTTTCTGTGTGGTGGCATATCTAGACATGTGACCACCACATGCACCACAGTGGCAATCATTCAAAACTCTCTGCTTCTTCGAAAGTCAAGCATCGACGAAGAACATAATCAACACCGAGATACTATAGGGTGTCCCCAACGATGCGATATGGTTGGGCTTGATGTCGGAGCCGTTGGCGAGCATCCTTAGAGGTCTCGGGACAGAGGGAGGACGTCTTCAAGTAGACAATAATATCCCCGCACCAGGTATCGAGGGTGCTAATGAGGAAGAGAGTTTCATTTGGAATGGATTCCTCTAACTGAGAGGAGGCAGCAGTAGATGGCAAAGAACATAAAAACTCAGCGAAGACAAGTGATTTCTTAGACTTGGCAGCAGTAAATTCCAAGTCAAACTCTTGGAGGATGACTATCCACTTCGAGTATTTTCCCCCCAGCAACTGGTGTGATAGAAGGTAGGTCATAGGGTTGCAATCAAAGATTACTATCATGGTACGCAACAAGATGTAATGACGGAAAAGTTGAACAACACAAACAACAGTGAGGGCCAACTTCTCGACATAAGCATATCGAGATTCCATGTCTAACAAATTGCGGCTAAGGTAATAGATAATGTGTTCAGTGCCATCATCATCATCCTGAACCATAACCATGCCGATGGTGGTATCCGCAGCGGCCAGGTACAACGTGTAATCGCGATGATAATTCGGAGGCCGCAACAAAGGGGCGAAAACCAGGAGAGTTTTAAGACGTGCAAAAGACTCTTGAGCTATGGCATCCCATTAAAATGGGGTGTCACGCTTGAGTAACCACGTGAAACCTTTTGCCACCTCGGCATAATTAGGGATGAATCGTTGTAAGAAGTTTGCTTTACCCTGCAAACTCTGCAGCTGATGCAAAGAAGCAGGGGGAGGAAGATTCAAAATGGTTTCGACTTTAAGGGGATCCAAGCGGATGCCCTCTCGGGAGACGATGAACCTGAGAAGTCGACCAGATTCTACGTAGAAGACACATTTATGCGGATTAAGTCAGATATTATAGTGTCAACAGCGGAGAAAAATCTCACAGAGATGTGATGGATGGTCTTGGCGCTTAGCTGAATGAGCGGGAAGGTCATCCAGATAAGGCTGTACGATGTGCCGGATATCATGAAAGCCGTAAGACATGCACGTTGAAAAGTGGCATCGACATTCTTGAGACCGAAAGGAAGCTTTTTATAAGCGAAAGTACCGCACGGATAGATAAACGCCGTCTTGTGTTGATCAGCGAGCGCGATATTAATCTGGTTGTAGCCAGAAAAGCCATCCATGAACGAATATATCTCACTCCCAGCACACTCATCAATAAGCTGGTCAATGAAAGGTGTGGGGTAGTTATCTTTCGGGCAGGCTCAGTTAATATCGCGATAATCGACACAGACGTGGATAGTACCCTGCTTCTTATCCATAGGGACAATGTTAGAGACCTAATTTGTGAGCAGGATAGGGTAAATGAAACCAGCTTTTAGAAGTTTTTCAACTTCCACTTTAATTGTTACGGCCTTGCGGGGGTGCACAGGGCGTAAACGCTGATGAACAAGTTTAGCTCCTGGATACGTAGGTATCTCATGCACTATGATGTTTGCATCAATGCCGGGCATCTCTTCATAAGACCATGCAAAGATGTCACAGAACTCACGAAAAAGAGCTATATAGATTTGAATTTCCTCAGGAGTGCAAGTGACTCCTATGTAGATGTTCTTGACAATCCCTGGTTTGACAGAGATGTCGATAGGTTGGGTTTGCATAATGTTCCCGAAATTCCCTTCAGACGATACTTGATATACTTGAATAGGCGTCTGAAGAGGTTGTGAAGGGAGACACGGAGCCAAGCCAATGTTTCCCGAAGGGTAGGGAGAAACGAGGAAAGGTGATGAAGATTGAACCACGAAGATTCCTCAAGAGACATGGTCTCTATGATGGCTTCGTCGGAAGGAAATATTTCCTTTAATGGATCCGAGGAGGCACATTCTCCAAGCCAAGGGGAATAGTCTTATGAGTCAAGAGCTCCGCTTAAAGAAGCAGATTCAACAGGAGGAGCTGATACAGAAGCGATTTCGATGTAGTTGAGCTCGGCAGGACTCAACGACATCTCGTCGCCCCACGATTCTATCTGGTCGGTGGGGCGAAGGACCCAAGGATCAGAAAGAACCGAAATCATACTGATGGAGGCGAGGTTGGGAGGTGGGAGCGAAGAAACACCCATGAGGGTAGGATCTTTGAAGAGCCCAGCTCCCACACTCTCGAAAGGGATGGAGGTATGCTCTACGAAAGGCACATTGCCTTCAGAAGAAGAAGCGAATAAGGAGAGCTGGTCTATCGTGACAATTTTCCCCTGGTGAGGGAAACGAATGACACAGAAGAGGGATGAAGCCACGACACACATGGCATACGTCCAACTCCGGCCCAGAAGGAGGTTGTAAGTAAGATTTGCGTCCAACCCTCAACTTCTACTTCAACAATTTTCCCTTCTAAAGTAATCGGCAATCTTTGAAGAATACCATAGGGACGAGATTCTCTCCCATCAAAGGCTTCCAGTGTTGTGGGAGAGTAGCTTAAAGTCGGAGACTCGATCGCTTTCCAAAAAGCAATAGACATGATGCAAGTTGACGTGCCTTCATCAATAACTATACGATGGATCATTTTCTAATTGATGCTGACTTGTATGATAAAGGCGATCTGATGAGGCAGCCTTGGGACATGGCTCTCGAGATCAAAGGTGATCAAATCCGAATCTGCCGGGTCGATGCCATCGATGGCCGATAGCAGGGACTTCCTCTGAGGGGGGCAGCTCTGGAGAACTTCTAAAGCGGACATAGCCGATAGAGGCTGCGCTAAGTCCTCAACTATGCTATAGTGCTGGGCAGCACGAGCATTTGGGTTGTAAGATGATCTCCAGAGTACTCCTTTGGGAGGGGGTCAGATTGTCGTCTCGGTACTAGGTCTCTCTATGTGGAGCAGACCAGAAATGGACGGAGGAGCACTTGGGGGAACCTCAGGCTCCTTCCCGGCGGATGACGGATACTCCTTTGTTCGAGTCGTTACATGAATCGGAATGGATCCAACCATGAAGACTTGGGAACCAAAGGGAGACGAAGACGAAGATGGATCAACCACCATTTGAGTCTGTTGAGAGGGGAAAGGTTCTTTAAGAACCGCAGGAATCCTAGAAGCGCCTTTCAACAAATGACTAACCTCGGACTGCCTTAGGTAGTATTTGGTATAGTGATCCTCATCGCAGATGAGACAAGGATACTTGGGTTTAGGCTTGGCTCCTTCCTCGGATGGAGGTTTGGAGGAATCCTGTTTAGGTTGCTCAGAATTATTTTTTGCTTTCCCCTTTTTCTTTCCTTTCAAGGCCTTATTCGCCGTGGTGGACTGGACGACATTGACCTCGGAAGTACTTCTAGAATTTGAACCACCCTGAGAAGTGTTTTCGTTAGAAGCATTCGATTTTTGCTTCCCAGGGTTCGAGGATGATTTTTTGGATGACGGATTCACAGAGCCAACAACTCCATCAACAGATGGCTTTGGTGGAGCCTTAGATGTACCGGGTCTCAGGACCTTAGGAAAATACTCATATAAAGTACCTTACTGAGAATAAACTAAGTCAAGGTACTGGGCACATGCAATAGCTTGCTCTTTAGTCACACAAGCTCTCATAGCAATGTCCCGTGCGATCTTAGGGACAAAGGAAGTTGTGAACCAGTTAGTGAGGAGTTGATCAGGAATCCAAAACTTGATCAACCGATGACGCCTTCTCCATTCATGTATATGATCAGAGATGTGCGTAGCCGTGTCTTGCTTGAGAGACGTAAGGAGATGCGTTCCCGTCTCGTACCGAATGGGTAACTGAAAATGAGTGAGGAATGCCATTGCCAATGAATTGAAATCTTGAAAATATGCATGGGTCAATTCAATGTACCATTTAGCAGCAGAGCTGGTGAGAGTCCTTTGGAACAGGCGAAGCCGAACCGAATCATCAAGCCATGAATTGAACGGACACCAAAGGTGATAAGTCATTACATGGGCTTGAGGATCCTCTCCAGCTTTGCCGTCGAATTTGGGACAATCACCGGGTATCTTAGTTGGAACTGGTGGCCATTGTGGATTATGCAAGATAGGATCATTGGTTAACTTTGACACATAAGGCAGTTCCAACGTTGCTAGAAATGGTAGCTGAGGGTTGAAGGACATCTATGGATATGGGGTAGGGCTAGAGTTCCATCCAGTTGCTAGTTGCCCCCATTGACCTTGTCCGGACGGACCAGTTGCAAAAGGACTTTGTCCATAGGAACTCTGTCCATAAGGGTTATATCCATAACTAGATGGTTGATTCTGGATCTGCCCCCCAGCGCCCCATTGGTTACCATACTGGCCTGCAGGAGCAACATTTGGTTGTTGGTAATTTTGATAAGGGGTGGCCTGCGGCTGTTGATAATTTTAATAGGGGGAAAATTGATTTTGCCCCTGGGGTTGTTGGGCTCCATATTGAGCCTGGGAACCAGGATGCGTTTGATAAGAAGGTTGGGATTGATACCCACCTTGCAGCTGGAGACTCGTTTGATTCTGGGGCTAGTAACTAGGTTGAGCTTGAGAAGCAGGAACCATCTGCATGCCCGATTGAGCAGGCCCAGAGAGATATCCTTGCGAAGACTGAGGTTGGGCCATCTGGCCGGAAGGTTGTCCTGGTTGGATTTGAGACGGACCTACTTGCCCAGAAGGTTGAGCTTGCTGGGTGTTTGGTTGTCCTTGTGCAACCGAAGGCTGTCCTTGCAGACCAGATGGCTGACTAGGCTGAGCAGCGGGCTGGCCTTGATGCATGTAAGGCTGGCCACCGTGCCTAGAAGGGTACCCTTTCTGGGTTCGAGGTTGTCCTTGTTGCACATAAGGTTGTCCCAGATTCCTGTAGGGTTGACTCGAAGGGTATCCCTGCTGGACTCCAGGTTGTCCTTGTTGAGCATAAGGTTGTCCCAGGTTTCTAGAAGGTTGCCCAAGATAGGTAAAAGACGGACCACCAGAGGCCGAAGGTTGTCCCTGGGAGGGTTGTCCTTGCGAGCCTCCAGGTTTCCCTGTATAGGTTTGGCCATAATACTACTGCCCATAATTAGGCTGCGTGTAGGATGGCTGACCTTGGTATGATGGTCCTTCATACGGCTGCCCTTGGTTTGGACAGAATTAGCCACCACCATAACCAGTGGTACCCCAAGCAACATTCAATGGAATTGAAGACTCAACCGTGGGTTGAACTGGCAAGGAGGTATACAGATGATGACCTATAGGGTCATAATAGGGGCCTTGCACGCATGGATTTTGGACAACATGCAAGTATTGAGAATATGCCCGCTTGCTGAAATGGCATCAGAAGAAGGCAGGGCGCTGCTTGCAGGGTGAACAACTCTGGCAGTATGTGCCGATTGACCACTATGTATTGGACCACGGGATGGGCCAGCAACAGTAGTTACGATGGGAGATGCCGTAACGGCACTAGCAACTTGAGTCGATGATGCGACACAAACGGTCGGATTGGTCGGAACTGACGTGACAGTGGTATGGTGAACTTGGGAAACAAAAGATCCTGTAGTGGGAACGATGTTATTATCCCACATAGAAGAGGAATTCCCAGAGCCCATGGCATCTCTCAGAGATCTATAGCACGCAGGCACTGTAATACTGAGAGGTGTAACAGTGTAAGGCGTAGATATGACCGGGGATGTGGCCGGGATAGGAGTCTCAATACTTGACATAACAGGTGTTCCACTCGATACAGGAGATGTGTCTTCCATATCAGAAGAAGCCATCGGGGTCGAAACACCAGTAGGAGTAGAGGGATAATCCTCTTCATAAGGTTCCCAAACAGGGTTCCAAAACAGATCGTAAAGCTCATCCTCTGGAGCCTGAGATTTCAATGGTTGGACACTTGGAATAACAGGGAAAGAGTCACCACAAACCAGTGTCTTAGGAGCAGCAGAAGAAGGAGACCCTTGGTCACTCGGGACGGGAGACGAGATTGATGGATCTGCGAGGATGATCGAATCAAACAAAAATCCTAGACAAGCTAACGTTGAAAGACCCTACTCAAAACTAACGCAAACAAGGTCTAACAAGGTAAATGTAATCGTGGTCGAATAAATTTTTAAGACATTAGGACACAAATTGACCTTTTCATGTTTTAAGAGTCGAGAAAAGGACAAAAGATGACTCTAGTCGCCTTCAAATATTTAGTGAGCCCGAAGTGACAAATGCTCAAGTGAGCCTTTTCTTTTAAGGAGTCCGAAAAGGATCAAAAAGTGACAGCTCTGGAGAAACTAGGCAAGGGGTTTACCAGACAATCCGTAAAACTGCATATACACCTTAGCAATCATATAAAAGCCAAGGACTTTCTGTACGGTAGTCAATCTTCCCGAATGCTATGTTCGGTGCGTTACGAGCTATAAGGCGGTAGACACGGCTTCCTATGGATCAAGGATGATAACCTAGTGGAGTATCCCCATATATACGTGATGGTATGTGGGAGCACAAGTCCATACTAGACCACAGTTGAGTCATACAAGGAGGAATCACCCAACCTTATTGTGAGAACAAAAGTGACTAGGTTTAACGACGCCGGAGCACGTCTCTAGCCTAGACCGCTAGAATGTGAGCGTTATGTTCCAATGCATTTTTAAGTTTATTCGATTTATTTTAAAGTTGATCTTGAGTTAAGTTTCGGTTTTCAGGTCCTACCGTATGTAATTTCTCAAAATCCCTAAATGCAATCTATATGCCAAAACATGTCATTCCATTCAATGAATGCTAATTAGAAGAGAGTTAAAGAGCTTTCATGCAAACGAAACGATCACAAACAACAAAGATTTTCCCTAATGAAGCTAATGCAAATCAATAAACTTTTCTTTAAGATCACTAATTCACTAATCGAAATGAAAAGTCCTAACTTTCATTAACTGATTCAGAGCAAAAGAGATTTTCTTTTTCAATAATGGAAAAATGCACTAAAGAACTTTTGAGAAATAATACAAACAAATTCTAACCAACACACACACGTTCAGTTCCTCAAAACACAAATCAAACATCCAAGGAATAAAAAAGGTCCCAAAGACAACAATGAGCCGTGTGATCTGGGCTCAAAGTGAGACGAAGCAGAATTCAAGTGAAGACAAAGCAAATCACCTAAGTAACGCAAAGAAATGATTCACAACTACCAAACAAGTGTGAGGGAGAAAACAAGAGAGTCAACTAGACAACAAAAAGATCAAAACACCTTAGGAAGGCTCGATTCACAAGGCCACTAGATGCCCTATGGCTAGAAATGTGCAATTGGTAGAAAAAAGGAAACACCCAAAGGGTAGCGATTGAAACCAGTCAAATCACACTCCAACACACTCCAATAGTCTAATAAAGGTACTTAGGACAAAACCACAGCTCGAAAAGTTGAGAACCAGCAAACTTCAAAAGTTTACAGGCCTAGAGCGACTGTCAGGCTGCAACAAGCACCTTCCACAGATTGGCGCGGGTTGTAAGCATGTAACATGCGCCAACTGGCATGACTGTCACGCTATAAACTAGCGCTACTCGAGTTTTCTATGGAAAAATGAAAACAAAAGAGCCAAGGCTAAAACAGCAATACCTAAGTACTCTCAAGAGGCAAGACAACACAGGTATCCAACCCAGAAAGCAAAACAAGCGGGAGAAACCAAGGAAACAATCAAGGAACAAGGCTAGTCCCAAGTCGTTCAGTTTGCAAACCAAACCGGAGATAGACTGAAGTAGCGTTGATATACTTTGCCAATGCAAAGCAATAACATTTAGAAGGCTATCTGGCCAGACTTCAGGCTCTGTCTCAAGTTTACAAATCAAACAACAAGACAAGATAAACAAACAAGGCAAAAGCCAACTCCCTAGCGGAGTCGCCAAATTGTTGTACAGGTAAATCCCCTCTGCGGACAGAGGTGATCCCACTAGCCTAAATAGGGTCTAGCAACAATGAAACAATGCTAACACAGAGGTTCCTAATTACAAAGTAAAGGCCAATGATGAGAGCCTACCTCGAATCCAATGCTAGTATTCGTAGAAGAGTCGTCGCTTCCATTCTTTCGCTTCAGCTGGTCACAATCCTCATGATCCTCATGAACAGACACCTGCACATGCAAAGAGCAAAACAAATACAAGCATAAAATCCAAGCAATGCAACTATGTATCAGTCAAAAAGGATACAAATCAAACATCATAATAAAGACACATGAGTGGAACCATAATGATAGTCGTCTATTATTATTGATAAACAAAAGAGAATACAACCAAGTTCTGATGTCAAATCCTCCTTTAGCTGGGTGATCAGCAACACATGCCTTGGAAAACTTGTAGGGGATGGGAAACAAGCCTCTCTCTCCTTGATTACTTGGACATGGATCTCCTCCTCAAAGATTTAGCCTCATAGGGATGAACAAGGCCTCTTGTACCATGAGCTTAGAAATTCTCAGACTTTGGGACTTAGATTTGGGAGCTTGAAGAGTAGAATTACTAGCTAGCTTGTCAAAGGGAAAAGAACAAGCTTATATAGAGGTAGGAGGAGTAGATAAGACCATCCACTTGATTCATGGGATTGTTCTTATCATTAGGAAGCTTCCATGAGAGGTGGAGAACTACTTCCCTCCTTGGGAGATTCGAAGCCCAACTGAACTAACTCAAACTGGAATCAGTTCATGGATAGGTTAGAAGGAACCTTCGAAAGTTTGTTTGTTAAAAACTTTACCCAACTGGGTTGGCACTAGTGCGACTCTGACACAGAGCGCCAGCTGGCGCACCCTCTTTGGAGGATTTACCCCATTGGCGCGAGTGATACACTGTGGAACAACACCAATGGAAAAAGGGCTATATTTTTGGGTATTTTGCAGAAGGTGTCTTCAGGGCATATGGAGTACATACTCAAGGGAATACAATGCAGGTGTTTTCAAGTTATGTCACTTCTCACAGGTCTCAGAATAGGTCCTCCAATGTACGGGAGAAGGGGTAACAGGGACGGTGACAAAATACTGTGTAACAGATGCCCCCCTAAAGCATGAAGCCCGAGAGAGAGAGGGGTGAAATGCTTTACAAGAACATGGTCGACTGAAAACATGGCCGCTGGAGAAATTGTACGAAGTACAACTGATATCTCAAATACATGATGTACGTGGTATGGGTGCAGCCATCCATAGCAGAGTACATAAAAATCTGGATCCCAGGTATGGACGTAGCCATCCGATGAGGATCAATGAATAGACTCAGGCATTGTCGCAACCATCCAGTGAATGAGTCATGTAATGATTATAATAATCCACAAAATGCAACCTGGATCTCAACAGACAAAATCCAGGGTCTTGCGCTCCAACTCGACCCAAACAAAGTACAAGTTCAAGCATGTGAATATAGGAGTCGAAGTCGAACATGCGAGAACATCGTCTGATTACCAGTTAATGATGAAAACTGTTAACAGATGCGAGAGGTACCACCAATAATGACAATGGTCCTCAAGGTACTATAGGCACAATCCACGGTGTGCGAATCAGTGAGCTGGTGTCGAACACCCGTAGAATCTTCCGATCGAAGGCCAATGATGAAAACCTCGCGTCGAACACGAAGAAACTGCCATTGAGGCATGCATGCTCCAAGGTACTTGAAGGGAGTCTCTAAGTCAACTTCCTGGATAATGAGCTAAAGTCGACAGGAAGTGACCTTGATCGAAGGTGGGCCATAATGTTTCCCACATCATCGACACGAAACAAAGAAGGATAAAAATGTTTTGTGTGAGATATCAGAGGGAGGTTAAGTATTCTACAGAGGTCAACTTCTCTTGAACATATCGGCGGCATGACAGTGGACTTGGCAGTATTTGACATCAAATGATCAGGGGTCATGGTGACAAGACGATGAGTAGATGAATGGTCAAATAGAATAACACAAACCCACGGAGGCAAGCGTAACACAAGATGAGATGTCCCCACCCAGACATGAATGTAGAAAAGTGCCATGTTCAA
>APFE031580555.1:0-31168 GCA_000404065.3 Pinus taeda
GCGATTAACATTATCTTTTTCTGCATTTTATGATAAAAATAGGTCCAACCAGAAGAAACAAAGCAAATATTTCGATGTATCTTTAAAATAGTATAAGGTTGGAATTTTAGGTAACTGGGAAATATATAATAAAAAAAATTATGTTAAATGTTTATATGGTTTAAGTGTGCAATTGTAACAATGGCTTTAAAAAACTTTATCTTTAAGATTAGTGTTTTTTAAAATGAAATATATATTTCTTAAATTATATATTATAAATGATAACACAATTCATAGAAAATCTAGCAAATAAAAAATTATTGAAAAAATGAGCGTGATTACAACATTTAAAATGAGTCAAATCTTAAACCTTTCAACCTTCCAAACACACTGCAATTAGAGTTACGTTCTATTGAAGTGATTAATTTGTCCAAATCTATCGAACTACCTGAATGGAGCGAACCGAAAAGTGTCCCAAGTCTGCAAACATAGCTTCATTTCCTGCATGTCACGTAGTTTATGCACAATAAAGCTATGGTCTCTGTGTGATAAATGATAAGAGGATTTCAAGCTGGAGGTTGCAATAGTTTAAATTAGCAAAGGAAAAGAATATGTACCTGTAATGCAAAGAACGATACCACCAAGAGAATTCCAAGCATGTTTGTGGTTTATGCTAAAATAGTCAATGATATATTTTGGATAAAAAACGCGTAACACGCTGGTATCATGCTTGGCAAGATTGTATAAGCCAATGAACAAAATAAACAAGAACCAAATTAGAACGGTTCCGAACCTCTGGACTGAGAACAGAGTAACTAAGATCGCCATAGATATCCCAACTACCACGTCTACCAAAGTCAAGCTAATATCAAATAACTTTTGCCATTGCACTATTTTATATTGCTAATAGAAATTTTGTGAATCCAAGGAAAAGAAATTTATGAAAAGTGTACGAGTATGAACATGCTCTATTGCTTCAAGACACAGCAAGCTCGGGTGTTCGCAGTCTAGAGGTATGTTTTATAATTTACCAAGGCTATATAGCTCAATAACGGAGTAATATTTCTACTTTTCCACTAGTATAAGACAGCCACGAACTAGGAAATTAATGTAGTAGATGTTGCATACAAATCCATGTATGTGTGTTCAGTGAATATTATTGAAAAATTAATATCTATTGAACATTCTTAGATTAAACTTTAATAGTGATAAATTTCTTGTTTATCCAGACAGAGGGCTAAAAAAACAGATAGGGGGCTAAAAAACAAAACAGGCTTGGTTTGAGCAAGCTACTACCAGCAAGAAAGACAGCGTGTCGTGTTACCTGCTATGCCTGGTCCAAAGAAGTTGTGCTTTGCAGAGCCATCTCAAGCAAGAGCAGAAACAAGGCACTCAATCTACTGCCCATTCTCTTCTCCATGTCGTTCAAATGGGAATTCCTTTTAACTTGTAAGATATATTCATAGATGGGATATCAGCAAGAGTGGGTATTCATTGATATAGGCTACTTTATGTGGATTTTGCATGGCGTACACTTTGCATGGTGGCAATACCATTTTATCCAAAGTTCTGTCATTTTATATACCGTTGCCAATTTCTTTATATCAAAGTTTTTGCAATTTATTTATATCGCAGCGTTTGAAATATTTTATACAAAGTTTTTAAGCCTCCACTTCCAGTGGAGGCTGCATGCCACCTGCATGTTCTTGGGTCCACTTGTCACCTCCTATATCTATTGTCCCTTATTCGTTCCACGCAATAAAAAAATACATGCAATATTTGTTCCCTCTGCGTCCCCCTCCATGCTCAGGTTAGCCCATTGTTCTAGTTTTCGAATGCAAACTGCTAGGAGAAACCTACGAAGACTGTACAAAACCCACATCTGCTCTCGCTAGTTGCAATTTCCTTGTTGTTCTTAATCCTCTACTTTTGCTGGTTTCATTTATCTCTTTCTCTCTAGGCACTCCTCTAGAGATGTAAGAGGTCACTGAGGTTTTTGTGGAAGTTACCCTGAAACCAAAGAAGAAGAATCAATGTTCAGTAAAATACAGGTGTGTTCACTAAAATATAGGTTCACAAGGTTTATATGATAGTAATATAGTGATTAAAGTAATGTTGAAGTATATATCATTTCATATGATAGTAATTGGCTAAAGTTTTTACTGCAACCAAGACAATTTATGACACACGACAAATTTATTTCTATAACTTTCCACTAAGGTATATATGGTTTTTTCTACAATAGTGGTTTCTTTTGTATTCCCTGATTGCAATATATTGTTGACTTGGTTGTGGTTTATTTTGTATTTCCTAATTGCAATATATTATTGACTCGGTTGTGTTTTACTGGCAGTAAATGAGCTAACATATCAATTATGGACGAGACTACTTTTAAATGAATTAATTAGAAATGGTATATATATCTAAATATCATAACCGGGAATTACATTGATTGCGGATATTTAAATTTGTCCTAAATTTTTTATATGATATGCATATGCGAGAAATGTGACTTCGGTACAGTAACAAGAAAAAGAAGAAATGAAAATATAGTAACAAAAAGAAGAAATGCGACTACAGTAACAAAAAGAATAAATTTCCTTAATCAAATTGCTACAATGCTAACCTACTGCAGTGCTGCCAGAAATTGATGATAAATCACCTCTGTGGAAGCCGCTTGTGTAGCCCATAATTAGAAAACCCAATGGGTGGAGGAATTTCGTAATTTTTCACTTCATTCTCTGCAACTGTGCACATGCTTTAAATTTCTGAGCCATAAAAATCCTATTTTGTGCACATATATAAAGAAATAACAGGCTTTAAACTTTGAAGCCATAAAAATCCTATTTTGTGCACATATACAAAGAACGTGAACTGAGATTGTGGATTCTGTGGTGCAGAAGAAATCCGTCTATGGAATGGGGAAAGGAGTAGCATTGTTGTGTTTTTATAGCACATGATGTTGCTACCGCCATGGCTAGGGTTTCTGATTGTATTTCAGAAGTTGAAGTTGTTGCAGCAGCCAGGTCTTCAGAAAACACAGCAAGAGACGAGGCACAAAGGCAAAAGTAGGAAAGGCACTGTATGTATTATAGAACATACTAAATAAAGAAAGAACTGAAAGTATGATAGTAGGCTCACAAAAACTTCTATTAATACAAAAATGGAAATCCATTAAAGATGACTCAGGAGGAATATAACACTGAACAGACATGCCAAACAACCCAATCTTCCTATGGCATGTACGCGTATTGACAAATGGTATGTGTTATGACGGTATTGACAAATGGTGGTATGTATTATGACGGCATGGACAAATGTTTAATAAAAGGGCCCAAAGGATTGTTGTGCAGGAAGGCGCTGCTAGAGAGAAAAATGGTTGTCTCGGACGAAAACGGGTTCCGTGAAAGGCCTCATTTTTAAGAAAATGAAGGGAAAACCCTTTGGTGGTCAAAAATGAAGACGTTGATCCGGGCATCACTGTGGTTGGAAGGTCGTGCAAATGGGTAGCCTCGGTGGGAAGGGCGGAGCAGGGGGCGAGGTAAACTGCCGATGTACGCTTTCGATGGAGCTGTGGACAGGTGTGTTGTTGAGATCGTCAGCAAAATAATTTTCTTTTGGGTGCATCCCTGCTGTCTCGAGAAAGTTCAAGGCCATGTTCAAATATGGAAAACATTTTTCAAATTCTATTTTTTTATTAAATAAGTCATGTTTTCTATGTTCATTAAAATAAGTCATGTTTTCTATGTATATTTGCTTGATTAGAACCTCGTAGGATAACGATCCCTTCATCTCTGCTGTCGAATTGAGGACACTCCTCCGTGGCATGTATTGACAGGCTATCCCAGGAACAATGTTGTGTTTAGAATCAAGAAAATTTTGAGCGTCCTCTGTTCTTTTATTTTAGCAGTCCACTACATAAAACCATGCACTAACCTTTCCCTTAGCCTTTGCAAATGATCTCTTTGAAGATATGTAGTCCTAATATGGAAGTCTCACATTGTTAATTAAAAAATAATTGGTAGCACATGCTGTTGAACATTTTACTCGACACGTTGTGATCCCGTACATCTGTCAGCCAACAGAATTGTTTAGCAGAGGCGATATGACACTTCCGTGAAGGCAAACAACGAGAAACAGTCTCTCAGAGAATTAGAGGTGTGACACGTGCCACTGATTCAGGAGACTAAATCGGTCGGTCATGAGAACCATCATTCTGTATAGTGCAAAGCGCGCCGTTCATGGACAGGAAAAGCAACGAATTCCAAATAATTCTAGGGAATGTTGTGAAATTTCATTTCACGAGATGGCAGAACCCTATAAAACAACAGAGCACTGCAAACAAATTTGTGAAGAATTGTTTCAATTCCGTTTCCACGAAATGCAATATTTGTTGATGTGGCCATCGCAAGTTGTTTGCCCTGTCACGTTGTTACCATACATACAGTGAATGCAAGTGATATGGCGAAAAAATGATAAAAATATTTGTAAAAGTGATCAAGTTTAGTTTTATATAGTTTTAGTGGGTTTAATAGTTAAGAGGATGTGTTCATGTGTTTTTCTTGAGATGTTTTTTCAAATTTCTTGAGAGGTCCCAAGTTTAAAATAGAAAATGGAAAACGAGAAAAAGTAGAGTATGTATACCTATGTAAATTTTAAACAGTCTAGGGAAATAGATCCCTTATACTATAAACAAAAAAATCTCATATCCCAATTGGATATTTATTAAAAAACAATGTATTTATTAAAAAACAGTGTCGTGTATCCTACCATACTAAGCGTCCTGTATCATACCATATCCATATACGTAAACGACATTGCAATACATCTTTTAATTAAATCACTTATATTGTAATTAATTCGATTGAAATAAATTCATGTAATTTTACATCAAAAATATTTTTTTTTTATTAATTTTTCTAAAATCGATGAAGATTAAGTGAGGTTTAGCAATTCTGATCCAATCATTTTTGCAGCTCCGTGTTAATGTTATGATACCTATTTTTGTAATCAAGAACTATTTAGATAATAACTAGGTTGATTGAAATTTGTTTTCTTAAATTACCGTAAGTGAAAAGTATAAATAGTTTCTTATGTGATCGATCAATGTAAATAAATTCATGTAATTATATAATTTAGTTGATTATTTATTAATTTTAATTTATTAAAATAAACTTAAACTTGTAAAATTAACTTTTTATTAATTTTAAAAATCAGTTGTAACACCTCCTGCACCTCAATTTAAAAAGAAATTACTATACAGTTGATGAACATTCTCATTTACCACTATATACTTGTTCTTTTCGCTTAATGAGACTATTTCTTTTAACTTGCTTTCAACACTTTATAACATAGGGGAATACATGTCTGCTTGTTTAGTTCGAGAATATATATATATATTTATAAATATATTAATAGATATATAATATATATATATATATATATATATATATATAATAATATATATTATGCCAAGTTACTATGTCAAGCTGCACTAACGAGTTAAGCTCTTGGTTTATATTTATAGTACATTATCAATGGTTTATAAAACCCACAAGGTTGGTGTTAATTGACATGTCCATGTCGCCATAACCCGCCGGAAGCTGCACTTTCAGATGTTGACGCAAACATCGAATGGTGGAAATCTGAGGTGAATCTGGGCGGTCAATTTGGGTGGAAGTTACGATGGTAACGACCTTCCCTCTTCCCTCACGCCGACTAGAATCATTCGAAACCCCAGTGTTCTAGAGGTTGTAGCTCTGCGACCAAAGTTCTTCAACATGGAACCTAGGTAACTAAGTACACGGGAATGCTCGTCTATTATGGTTATTATTGTTCCCCTTTACTCTGGTTGCTAATGAGTATTCAACCGTTTATTACATTTCTCAAAGTCAACAGGTTTTCCAGGCATCTGTACATTTTTACTCAGCCGAGACATGGCAAAGAAGGTGAACACACAAGTCCCTGCTCTTGGTAAGGAATTACATCGGAATTCCAAATTAACCAACAGTGAGTTTTTCTAAAGCTCTCCCAGCATAATTTCATTCGCAGGGTTACGAGGATTGATCTTCTTCTGAATAACAACTCAGGTAAGGTTTTTACAGCTTCCACTTACCCTGTTTTATTAGTTTTCCAAATTTGTATCCCTTTCGACGAGAAATTGGTTTTTTTTTTTAAGTTGCGGCCTGTTATAAAAGAACATTCCAAATATTCTACATCACATTATTTATACCTAAGGTAAGTTCATTTTTTGATTCTATTATATGACCTACCAATGGGTCATTGGTATAGCTCTATATTAACATCCATGCCAAAACTGCTGTTATTATAATTTTGTGCTTGGAAAAAGTGCGTTTGGACTTTTTCTTTCTTTCCTATAGTAGTTTGTTTGGCTTATTTATTTCTTTCCTTTTTGAACTTCCAGACTTCCCTGGAACTGGGTTGGGGCTTTGACCCTTAAATTTCTTGTTATTACTAGCAATATTCCTTACATGCAAAATTACCATAGTCGGTTCCAAGGTTTTGACCCTTAAATTTCTTGTACTTAGTAGCCATATTCCTTGCACGGAAAATTAAAATTACCATACTCGGTTCTAGGGTTTTGACGTTCAATTTCTTGTAATAGTAGCCATATTCTTTACATGGAAAATTACCCTAGTCGGTTCCAGGTTCCAGGTATTTTGGCTTGTGTCCACTTTAGTCAAATTAATCATGTTTTTGTTAACTATTCTGATGTATTGAAACTCTTTCTTTTTAACTATTCTTCTGTATTGAAACTTTTCGTCAACTTGGATTTACCAATACAATTTATATTATGGGTTTTTTTTATCATGTTCTTTTTAACTATTCTATTGAATTGAAACTCTCAAGTCCCTACCGGGGTTTGCCACAACGCTTTGTGAAACTTGTCTTGTAGCATGCAGAAATACAAAGACAATCAGAAGATGCACAATGTCTCGTAGCATGCAGAAATACAAAGACAATCAGAAGAGTTGTTCCGAGATGGCCACATCCATCCCTCTTCATCTCCCTGTGGCTCTCCGGTGATTTTGCAACCTTGAAAGGATCGTTCATGGTGCCTGTATTGAGGATTGGGCATGAAATTGAGCCAATACAATTCTCTTACAAGCTTACAGAAAAATTATTTTGACTAGCATATCGGTGTAGGATACAATCTCAAAATTGATGGAAGGTGTTGTCCTGCAACATTGAATGAAGGGTTCCCAGTGAGGTTGCTATATGAACGTTTTGTCCTACCGCCGAAGCTCTGCCACTTCTTGAAAATACACTTCATTTTGGTCACCTTGCTTGATGTCTGCACCATCCTTCTGAAAGGGTACTAAAGTTATCGTTCTTGCTTATCCAAAGGCCTGTGCAGATCCCTTGTCCCTTCTTTTTATAATAACTATCACAAGCCTAATGCAGATCTCTGTTATGGATTATGATAATTTAAAATATGGAATATCAGATATGCAAGAACAACAAGATATGGGCAATCTATTTTACTAGCATTCGCAAGTCTGCTTCGATAAGCAATAAACCTCCAAGATTGATATTATAAATGGCCCCTTCTGTAACGCAGTTGATAGACACTAACTGTACATTATACTATAATCGCTAAAACAAAAATGCTATCGCGTTAATATTGCAGGAAGTCCTACCTTCATAAGCATTAATTAATATTTATGCACACCTTTCTCTTTTTAAATCTAATACTTAACTAAAAATTTTAAAAACAAACTCAAAACCAGTCTTCTTATTACATAGGTGAAGGATTGACTTTCAAAGTAATTTTAAATAACTAAATTTAAGACCATATAAAGCAGGATTAACATTGGACGCTGTTTACCCCACACTGTTATTATTCTCAACACCGATGACTATTGATGCACGGAGCCCCCTCCAAAGTGACAAATACAACCTCCTCATCATAGAAGTAAGTTTGTTCCTGCTTATGTTGATGATTTAATGATACTTCAAACTTATTCGGATTCGTTAGACCTTATGTTTAGTTTGTTCATGAGTGGTAGTTTTTAAGATTCACTGAAGTATGGCGAAATGGTCAATATTAATAGTTTATATTTATTGATAATGTTATGTTTTTAAATAAATTTAAAAATGGTTTGGATAATTAAATATTTTTATGTTTTGGTCAATGAAGGATGATAACAATGATGCAACGTTGTAACTAACCCAATTATTAATCATATCTATGATGCAGCGCTGTAACGAACCCAATTCCATAATCCTATCTATGCTCAAGAAATTAAATGCATCACTGCTTCTTTAGGAGCAGTATATTCCAGTCAATCCAAAGATTCAATTCAAGAAAATCCAAATTCAAGTCGCTACTAAAAGCTTTAATATATTTACATATTTATTTGAATAAAATATTAAATCTTAATAAATTCAAGTCGCTGTGAAAATCTTTTTCCAAAGAATTGGATATGTAATCAACAAACACCAGCCTGCGCTCAAAATAAATGGCGCTCAATATGAAAACTTATTTCGCTGGTCTTCTTCTAATCTTCTTGTTACGAAAAACATAAGGAAACGTGTTTCCTATAATTGTATTATAGAACATTCATTTCATATATTTTAATTTCAGAATGTTTCAGGGAGCCTATGCAGTCTAAACGATAAATAATTTTGACCAGCAGCATCTTCAATTTTGTAGTATAGTCAATATAATAATTAGTCAAGAAAAGGTATCATGAAGATATATCAATATAGAATTTGCATATCTGTAAAAATTGCACCACTAAAAAGCTGCACCAATGCTCGTTTTGCACACATCAAACAGGAGTTTAGAAGGTAACTGAATTTCAAAATGCCAGATGAACACCACTAGAGTATAACTTTAATTTGGAAGTCCCAAAAAACCAAGTATCCCATTCATTGAGAAAACGACAGATAGGAAATGTATGTGAAAATGTTGAAAAGCATAACCAGGGGATTCTTTCTCATATAGCTTTTCTTGATGAATGAAAACAGTGTATTCTTTTGTAGAAAAATATGAGCTCTGAAATGATCCATGATAATGGCAGAGCCTTGGGCCTTGGCTTTCATGGCAAATTCCAACGTTCACTCAAAACTAACTATGATCAGCAATAACCACTTGGTGAATGCTAGTAGTCAACCAGTAAACCAACCACACTAGAATTTGAAACAGAACAGGTCAAACTGATAATTAAGTATGTTACCACTGGAGTTAATTAAGCACTTGAATTTGGGTACTCGTGCCTACTGTGGAGATATTGCCATTAAAGGAAATCATAACACAAGCAGCAGTAAAACAAAGTCTAAGTGATCTGAATGATGACGTTATCAAACATACAAGTGAATGACTGGGATAATTTATGGTGATCAAGGGAATGACAGATCTCAGAGATGGCGTGATGATGTCGTTGGAGAGGGCCATATCAAGACAAACATACCCATAAGAATCAAAATTGATTCTGCCGTGAATTGATGACTTTAATTTGATCTGGTCGCTCAAATCTCGAAGACAGTCTGAGTAAACACAAATTCTAAGAGAATAAAAATCGATTTAGTTACTTACAGGATCACTGGCAACGGGAGAACTATCATCATTATTAACATCTACATCTTCTATCTTCATTTTTCTGGTGGCAGCAGCAACATTTACATTGTCGCTGATCCTCGCAAAAAGTAAGGCTGCCATTAGAAGAAGTAGCGCATGAGTATTTTTCGTGCACTTGTAGATAATACGCTCCATTCTTCAAATTCGAAATGGAAAACAGCTACCAGTAATGAGGATAAGTCAGTATTCAAGCCAGAAGATTATAAGCAATTGATATATTGCAGTTTGTGGTACATTCTGTGTGTGTGTATATATATATATATATATGCATGAAAACCCACACAATCCGCAAAGCCAAAGCACACGCACTAATTAGGTAAATAGTAGTGTTATTGAATCGGGTATACCTGCCTTCATAAACCAAACCTATTCAATAAATAAAGGCTTCGTAGTCATTCATTGATCGATCAAGGGGCACGACAGTCGATGCCAAAGAAATTGGCAGGTTTTCTTGATCACTGTTCGACCCAACCCAATTGCTAATCGGACGATAGCTGTGAGATGATGTGTCTTGTATTAGTGTATTTGTTGAATCATCCCTACTCATATTAACTATATTTGCAAATGTTTTTCTAATGTAAAATGGGCATAAAATAGTACCATGCCATGCCATGCCAAAGCTCTTTTCCTGTTTACCATACGCGTTATATTAACTATATTCGCAATTTTTTTTCCTGATGTAAATGGGCGTAAAATAGTACCATGCCATGTCAAAGCTCTTTCCCTGTTTACCATACGCGTTACAGTAATTGGGATGAGACGAACAAATTCACTCTCCCGTGTAATTTAGACAATCATCTGGAGAATAGTCTTAAGTTTTCACTGTTCAATCCCAACCAGGTATAGTATCCCCACTGCTATGTGAGTCATTCAACAAGGAATATATATAGGGTAGAATTTAGGGTAGAATTTGTTACTTGGGAATTGAACCACCAGTTTGTTGTACATAATACTCCAATTTAGCACTTACCAATTAAACTACTTTTGATATTATTAGTTACTTCATTTTAATATGAATAAATATACAGGTTTGAAATAAATAAAAAGATTCAAATTGAAAATTGGAATGCCGTTCAATAATTATCTCCATTCTTACTTTTTTTAAAACCACTTCAAATGCACTATCTCAACCCTCAAACTTCCTCTAGAAAATTAAAATATTAAAATGTGAATGTTAAAAATATAACTGAACACATGAACACTGAGATAGGCGCTTATTTGTAAACTGAGATAGGGGCTTCCGCACTGGACAGCCCGAGATAGGACGTCAACTTGCATGCTCCATAAAGCTGGATGCGACTTGGAGGTTGACAACGTTCAGCTGAGCGCCAAAACTTCTCTCTCGACTGGTCGTCAAAATCCAAAAGAAAACCTGCCTTCTAATGGAATTTAAGGGGAATTTCAAAATAAAGAGAGTGCCATCTACGTGGTTGCCATTTCGACGTCAATCTGGAGTGCAGTACTTCGGTGGATTCACGCGGCATGCTACGAGCGATTTGCTGAGTGCCATAATCATAGCTTTAAAGTCTAGTCTGTTGTTGGTTTTAATTGAAATAAAATAAAATATTAAATATTAATAATTGAAATAAAATATTAAAAAGGTGAAAGAGTAAAAAACTTTTGGGTAGCATGCCTGGCATGCATGCACCACGTGTGCACTCCACTTGGCGTTTTCTCAATACAATAACTGCTGTGTCAATCCCACAGCTTCTTTGATCCTCTACCTGGCGTTCATTCACACAGCGCAGTGTAAAATATGAAAGTTCATTCGCACACCGCAGTATTAAATCTGAAAGTTCATCCGCATGGAGCAATGTTAAAATGCAGGTGGGTCCTAAATCTGAAAGTGCCTCCACACAGAGCAGTGTTAAAATGCTGGTGGGTTCTAAATCTGAAAGGTCATCCACAAAATGGAGTGTTAAAATGCAGGTGGGTTCAAAATCAAAGGAGTGTTAAGAAGGTGGGTTCAAAATCTAAAGCACTTTGTGGAAGATCCGGCAAACGTCCATTAAAAGATAATTCTGCAAACCCTAATCCGAAGGCTCCTAGGAACACTGCTTCTCGAACAGAAAGCTGCTCCTTCATTTTTACCCTTTTGCTGGCAGATTGGTCGACTCTCCGGACGATTTTCTAAATATGGAATGCAATGACGAGGGTGCCTAATTTAGGCAAAGTTTTTTGCAGACGCCACCCTTGACCAGATCCTCCTTCACAAAAGTCCTCACTATATTCAGGAACCACTGTTTCCTCTGAACCATTCTATTTGTGCAGACAACCAGTCTTTTCCTTTGCTTGCAGTTCAGGTATGTGATTGAAAAACCTCCTAATACAATCTGCATTTAATTAATGATTTGAAAAATGTTTTCTTTGTTACAATTTACTATACACAGATGTAGAAAACAGACTTTTCTATGGTAAATATTTTCTTGTTAGTTACAAATTTGATAAGAATGGGGTATAACAAGAAGCAGATTAAAGAGGCACAGTAGGCAGCGAGGATAAGAATAAGACGTGTGGAGGCGGTGAAGGAAGAAAGCGAGGAACATATAATTCCATAATGACAGGCAGAGATAGGGTTCGATCTTGGAAAAACAAAAATGATTAGAGTCACAAAATGGAGGCGGGGGTAACATTGGAATGATTTTCAGAAATGATCATTCTGAGAGAAAAATGATGGTGTGTAAAATAATTTCAGAAAGCAACTTTATAGGAAATAGAGGCGGAATTTAATTTCATATTATTATTATGTCGTCTTTAGGTTGATTTTTTTTAAATAAACGTTTTCAAGTAATGGCTACAGTAAATAAAAACAATTAAAGAAAAAAAAATGCATTTAAAGCAGAGGAAATTAAAAAACAAAATGGATGCATTTCTTGTTGAGTTTTTTATGAAGGTTTTGGTAATTTCACCTTGAAGCCACGATGCTAAATTTATGCTTTAAATTAATAGGGTCTCCATGATCCTCTGCAGGTAGATCCCTTGCAGCTAGCGGAATAACAAAAAATAACATGTAAGGTACAAAATAACACAAAATAATATGTAAGGTACAAAATAACAAGTAATGTACTTCTCCAGAGTTAGCTGCATTTGAAGTTTGCCAAAATACATAAAGATAGTCAGATACATACCAGGTTTGTCAGGTCGCAAACTACAATGCCACTGCCTTCCACAATGCCATCTTGCAGACTCAAGCGACTCAAGTCCATCTTGCAGACTCAAGAGACTCAAGCGTGTAGATAACAAAGCACATCCAAAGACTGCAATTCTAATCTTGCAGACTCTTTTGAGCACGTCCAAAGACTGCAATTCTAATCTTGCAGACTCTTTTGAGCACGTCCAAAGACTGCAATTCTAATCTTGCAGACTCTTCTGAGCACATCCAAAGACTGCAATTCTAATCTTAATTCTAATCTTGCAGACTAGAGAGTCTGAGCACGTCCAAAGACTGCAATTTTAATCTTGTAGACTAGAGTCTGGGCAGGCGGCGACTATCTTTTACCATACCATACCAGAGTTGCATGCACACACATAAGATAGAGGGCGGTGGAATGAAGACATGTTGATAGTTGTCAACAATCGTGTCAGTGAACGATGACGAGTATAAGGGTGCTGCCTTTATGCAAGGAAGGGTGCTGCGTTTATGCAAGGTCTTTGAAACTTAGGATAAATTAAGTTGCCACACTAAACTAACCTCGGGGCAAGTGATGCAGGCAATAAGAGGGTAAATAGAAAACTTTGGCTAAAATTTCGCTGCAAAGAAACTGCCCAGCGTAAACTTTGGTTAAAGAGTAAATAACCGGTATAAATTTGCGGTCAACGCATCAATTATAGTCCCAGGCAGGGACTAATAATAATGAATAGAAAGAATTTGTAATATAATTTTGATCATATATATTTTTTTAATTAATTGAAAAACAAAATTGTTGACTAATGAAATTGGCAATAGCGGTGGTATCGTACTCGCATTACACGGGGTCGAATCTCACCAGCTGCCACTATAATCTCTACGAAGAACTGCCCAACCCGCAAGAACGACCCTTAGTTAAGACAAGACTCAAACTCATGCCTGCATAGCATAGCGACACAGACAACTTAGCAGATCGTCCGCTGGCCACGAGACCAAACCTCTACCTACTTAATTATTTAAAATTTATTTATATATAAAATAAATTAAAATTAAAAAAATCAAATCATTTATTTGGTATAAATTTACCAACTTGAATTTTTTATCTCAATTTTAATAAATTTCATATCTTAATTTTAATAAATCTCATTAAAACAAATCGAAAAGACAACAACATTACGTTTTGAATTTTTACGCCATGTAGGACAACACCAGTACATTTTAATTTATTACACCATGCAGCTCGATGAAGAACATTACGACATCACTAGTTGTAATTGAATTTCATGACTTGCTAATGTGAGAAAGATAATGAGCATTTTCGACCCTATAATAATTATGTTTTACGAGTAAATTGTAAATATTAGTTTTATCTTGAATCAAGAGCGAACGACCTAGTTTGTAAATTACGTGGGAAAGATACCTATTTGGAGAATAAAGTGGGTGGGAAAGATAAATATTTGGAGAACACGTCAGACATGCAATTTAAGGCCACCCTGCACTGCAAACACGGGAGGCCATCTTTTCCCTTGGCCCATTTTTTTTAACTGATAATTAAGTTGATGGAGGAAATAGGGATAGCTAGGGTGTAAGGAAAAGAAAATGGCTAAATTTTCATTTCTCTTTTCTCAATCTGGTTTCTTATTTTATTATTTTCCTTTTTCATTAATTTTTTTCTTCTCATATTTGTGTTATTCAATTTTAAATTTTTATTGGTTTAACATTATTTTTTTAATGGTCATTAATGGTTGAATTTGTCTTAATTAATTTGGTTTAACATTGTTTTCTTAATCTTCATTAATTGTTGAATTGGCTTGTAATTATTGAATTTGACTTATTTATTGATTCAAATCTATTTTAGACTATGCTTGTTGAGAAATGTTTTGTTTTCCAAAATCTGTAACAACCCAAAATAAATATCTAATTAACTTATTAACATTAAACTTAAATCAGAGTAGCCCTTATCTAGCCAAATAAACATGTAATTAATTAACTAAATTCAAACTATGAATAATGCTTACCTATGGTAGAAGTAGGCCTACCGCAACAAGGTTTTGGGGATGACTTTCCATCCAACCATATGCTCAATTGCGCAAGGATTTGCTACAACTGGCCACCCCCGAGCCCTCAATCAACGTACTACTACCAGTGACTCTTAAGTCTTAGAACACTATTCTCACAAGAGAATGAAAGATAGAATCTAAGAATGATGGAATGCAGGAATGCCTCTCATCTTCCTCACCATCTATTAAATAGAACAACATTGGAAGGGGAACCACATGCACACACTCCATGTGTCTACATGCAACTTTCTTTTTATTTTTAGCTTTCTTGTTTTATTTCCTTCTTTTTGATAGTTTTCTTGTTTTATTTCTATTTATTCTTATTTAGAGTTTTAGTATGGCTACTACTATTTTTATTTTTATTATTTTTATTAAGTGATTTATTTATGTTATTTATTATTTCTAATTATTATTTTTGTATTATTTATTATTTATTATTAAGGGGAGGGATATTATATACTCTACCACTTTAAGGAACTTCATCCCGAAGTTAAGTTCAATTATTTATTATTTATTATTTTATTTACTTCATGTTACCAAAACCCTCTGTTGAACTAGTATAACCAGCAGGCATCGAAAGTCCCCAACACCCCGGAAAATCTCAAGGAATCTCTGTCATTTTTCCCACTTTCGACACCAGGCCTAAGCTTGACCTGGTCTATATCCTAGTCCAAGGTTGGCCCCAAGGCTCGCGCCTGATTCAGACCTCATCTGCCCCAAGGCAGGCATTCGATCTGGTACTCAATGACCCCGGACATCTCGCAAGACTGGCCCACTCCCTCCACAACTACTAAGGTGCAAAGCCCCAGGCATCGAAGTCCTTTACAACCCTTCTAGACTTCAGCATCCCAATCCAACAACAAGCACCTAGCCTAGAACATTAGGCACTTAGCCTCCTCAAGATGGTCCCATAGCTCTTCAAGAGATATCCATCAAGAGCTATACACAAGACAAAGGAACCACTGGCATATGTAGTGTTGATTGAGTTTTGTCCCCAACCCATATGGTATTACTTATTCTCCCTCGTGCGTATGGGCTAACATGAGATCATCAAATAAACTAGCCCTCTCGGCCCATTTGTGGAGTTCTGTGAATCATCACACCCAACATGCAGCCAATGCATTAACCATAGCATCATAGTATCATAGGAAATAATCCACCTGCCAAGTCTTACAGATACATGTAATCTGAATGGCAATTGAAATGCAAAACTAAATTTATGAGAAGATCATATTGAGATAGTCGTGTTCTTGCAATAATAGACCAGAGAAACACGAAGCAACTGCTATCGCTAAAGGAAATGAGAACATCAATGCAACCCAATTAGTGAGTAGTATGATCAACATTCAAGGAATGTTATCTCTATGTTCTTAGATCAAATTGAACAGTAAAATAATGAACAGATTGCTAGTGAACAATGATCATCTAAAGGTACTAAGATATCAGAGTTTATCCATTGTAAATTGGAACAGATTTCACTATTTTAGAGCACTTTAATTGGTGACAAATTTCAACTTCAATTATCCAAATACTTCAAACACTATGCTGTAAAATGAACTAGTGGTGAGTAGTTACACTAGCATTAAATATTTTTTACAAAACACATGCCAGTATACCATATCAATAGTGCAATCTTTCAGAGAATTATACATCGTCAATTATGGGTAGATTATCACCATCCAAGATTACAAGATTATATAGTTTTCCAATGAATCAATGAGTCATAACAAAACTATATACTTTTAATTAGGTGAGTCGTTTATAATTTCGCTTTGTTATATGGTTGTAATGGAGAGAACCGTTGTACTTGATTATAGCACTTTTTGTGTTTAGAAAATGATAAGAGGATGCAAGCACAATCAACTCAAGAAAATGAGATAGTGGTTTTACCATGTAATGAGATTCTAATGTGAACAGAGAACCAAAGAATATGTTGTCTATAATGATGCATGAGAAAACCAATAAGGAACTAATGAATGCACCAAACTTTAAGTTATACCGTCATTATTTTTCTGTCAAAATTCGATTGTTGTATCTTATTGCCAAAAATATATTGGTCCTTAGATACCAAATTGGATAGCTAATTAAAGCAAAACTGCAATGTGATATGAGTCACTAGATGATCCAATCAATCCACTAATTCACTTTTCAAATGATCACTGAATGCAAGATAAGGAGTACTAATGATCTAGATTCAAGCTTAGTGCCAAATGCAAAGGTAATATATCATGGTAATGTCAAGATCAAACCTATAACCTCTAAAAATATCAGATTTGTAACAGTTAAATCAATTCACCCGCATATGCATGCAATGATAGCTAAACACTGTAATCAATCACTCAATATCAATATTCATCACTGAAGAAGCATAAAATAAGAGCCAAAATACTTAGATTATTGTTGTGATAATTATGCAGTGAATTTTTAACCAGATATGTATTAACCATGCCAAATTTATTCAACAAAGTTTTGAAGATTCTTGATTCATTTCAATCTACTATTTTGTATATTTTTCCCCTACTGCACGACATGCAATCAGACCATTGCCAAATTTGAAACTGTGTGATTGATCATGGAAATTATCAATAATTACTAATTTTGTTGTATTAAAACTTAGAGAATTGTCTCAACATAAAATCAAAATTCCAATGAGTAAAGCTTAAGAATATTAGTGGCAGTATTGTTTAAAAAGGTACTTGAATTCTGAAAGAAAATTCACCATGGCTTTTGAAATTATATGTCACACCAATATTAAGTCTACAGATTCATGACTTTATGTGCTAGGATAAATTGAAATTATGTGTTGTAGAGTGAAATATTTTGAGTATCTGTTTAAGAAATCATAACTTATGTTAGAAGAATTAAATGGACTGCTTTTAACAAAATGAATCGGTTAAACAAATTTACTGAATGTATCTTGAGATTCTTATGGCTATTAAATGCTTACTCTAAGGAAATTTAAGAAATCAAAAAACCGAAGAAATATTACACACCATAGAAAAGAGACACCACCACCCAACCCAGAACCGGATCGGATCACTCGGGAGGTTATCCCTCCTCAACACAAAATAAAATCATTTTATTAATTATATGGTCTACTTGCAAGTGCACCCGCGAAGGCAAAACCATCCCTTCAATTACAATACATTTTAGCCATAATAATTTCCCGGATAAGATATAAAATTGCCTTCATAAGGTATAAGACATAAGATTGTAAGCTTGCGGCCATGGCTATGCGTGTTCCTACAAATTCCATTGTTCTTTTCGACAACAATGTCGAGAAATCTGCACATACTATAAGGTCAATAGTACCATTTACACAATCAATAGTACCATTTTCTCATGCAAGGAATAATCATAGCTTTGATACCATGTGTAACAGCCCAAAATAAATATCTAATTAACTTATTAATATTAAACTTAAATTAGAGTGGCCCTTATCTAGCCAAATAAACATGTAATTAATTAACTAAATTCAAACTATGAATAATGCTTACCTGTGCTTACCTATTGTAGAAGTAAGCCTACCACAACAAGGTTTTGGGGACAACTCTCCACCCAACCGTAAGCTCAATTGCGCAAGGATTTGCTACAACTGGCCACCCCTAGCCCTCAATCAACGTACTACTACTAGTGACTCATAAGTCTTAAAATACCATTCTCCCAAGAGAATGAAAGATAGAATCTCGAAATGATGGAATGCAAGAATGCCTCTCATCTTCCTCACCATTTATTAAATAGAACAACATTAGAAGGAGAACCACATGCACACACTCCATGTGTCTACATGCGACTTTCTTTTGATTTTTAGCTTTCTTGTTTTATTTCTTTACTTTTCTTTAGATTTTTAGCTTTCTTGTTTTATTTCCTTCTTTTTGATGGTTTTCTTGTTTTATTTCTATATATTCTTATTTAGAGTTTTAATATGGTTATTACTATTTTATTTTTTTTATTTTTATTTATTTTCTTTGTATATATTTTTAATATCATTTATTATTTAACATTATGATATATTAAATTTATTATTTATTGTTAAATGATTTATTTATTAGATTTATTATCTCTATTAATTATTATTTTTGTATTATTTATTATTTATTATTAAGGGGAGGGATATTACCAGCAAAATAGATGTGCGTTGTTTCTAGAATGTAGCTTTTCTTGTCAACATCTTGGCAACATGTTTAACTCTACTTATGGCAATGGCTTGTGAATCTAGCTCTAGCTCATGGCTTTAACTAGTAGCTCTAGCCCTTTATCTACCTCTAGTTTTGGCTTGCTTTTTCTTGGAATGTAGAAGTATGATCATTTACTCCCAACTCTAAGAATTATCTAAATTCAAACTCTCTACTCAACACTCATCTGCATCTCGCTTTCAATCATCGAGATTATTCATCTTAGAAGTTCATGATACCAATTGACTGTTAGTCTTTGTTCAATGTGATCCTAACACACTTTGACAACACATATTATACCCATGAAAGGAAGTGGGGTCTTCCTTCTCTTGTTATAATCTTTCATAGAATAAAAAAACTCTCTACTACCTACAAATGTGTGCAAGCACATCATGGAATTCTTAAGAATTGCTTCAAAGGCCATTGACCTCTATGTACCAACCTTATGCACATCTTCAAGAAGGAATGTTTCTTTTGATGGATGATTGAAGACAACCATTGGAATGTAATTATTTGTGGCATTGATCTAAAATGCCTCTTGTTGGTGATGCAAATTTCCTATGCTTTTATATCTCCTTGGACAACTTATTTCCCTTATATTCTAGAAACAAGGAGCTCTTCATATTCTTCAAGCTTCACTCTCCACACTCTTCTTTTGGCTACATGGTTTCCATGACGAAGCTTTGAATGAGTCGGCCACCACTTTTCTTCCTTGTGTACACTCAACATGTAGTGGTGGAAATTTTTCTTAGTGTTATAGTACAAAGTGCTTGACATAATACTTTTCTTCTTGTCCCTTTGAGTTTCTTGATGTACAGGAGAATTATCATTGTCCTCATTCCTCTAAAAACATTCAGGTTAGTAGGATATGGGTTTCTTCTCTCAAGAATATGCCTTGAGATGGCCTTTCTTCTCGAAAAAATGGGCAATCCTCTAAACACCAACAATTGATATTCCTATGCACTTTCCTCTTGAAACATTGACAAACATGGAATGTCCTATTTGATGAAGACCTCTTTGTCTTCTTATTCTTCTTGCGTCGACTAATTTTTTTCGTTTCTTCATAGTAATAGTGCAAGTGGAGTGTTTAAGCCCTTCTCATTACCTCCCTTTTCAATTTTCCATAAGAAGGTGAAGGTGAAGATGCTAGTAGGTTTCCATCTTCACTTAGTGATACTCGTTCTAATGATAAATCCAAGTATATCATGTATTTATCCTTCAAAACAATAGCCTTCATTGTCATGGGATTGTTATTTTTTCCATCAAATACTAGGTCTTGACACTTAACATATTGATCCAAAAGGATCCAAGAAACACTCTCTATGTCTTCAAAACTACGAAAATCATGCCAAAAAACCAAGGATAAATCGCATAAGGCAACCTTTTAATACACTATTGGGAGGAAAATCCCATGAAATTAATGAAAAAAATATAGTAACACAGGTGGAACCAATAATACATAGTAGCCATCCGATCTGGCCGACCAACGGTTCGGATCGGACCGACAATCACAATCGGCGGTGACCTTCGGCAGAGATCGGCTTGATCCACGTGAGTCTTGCAACAACGATTAGCAAAATCAGTGGGATCCACATGAAGCATGCGACAGTGATTGGCGGAGTTAATCTGGACCTTCGATCAAGCACATAGATCGACAACCCATATTACATCGTCGGATCGTTATCAGGGGATTGCAGAAGCACTTACAAACGGCCCAAGGGTTATTGTGATCAGCGATTGCGATATATCGCATCGCCGCATCGCATTCGAACTGTGCAATTGAGTTGGGCCGATAACGATGATAGCAGCGATGTCATGGACCCAAAAGGGTTTATTAACAATGTTGGACCGTATTTCAAGTTTGGAATGTGGTATTTTAGAGTGTCTTAGTGCATTTTCATAGTTTAACATATTTTTAAAAATACAAAGGAATGGGCCCTTCTGATATGTGATAACAACTTGTCGGCGGACCCGATAAGGGAATGAATCATAGTTAAGGACTTTTGAAGTCCGATGTATCATGTTTTGGCGGAGTTTCTCTGTTCTGAACACATTTTCCTTGTGTTTAGCATAGCGCAACTGTTTCAGAAGTTTCAGAGGCCCACGACACAATGGTGATATAAAATGGGTGCCCACCTCCTCTCTAGGCGTTAAACAATGATTGTATCATGCTGAGAGAGGGATTCGAGGCAGATAGAGGCCGGTGAGACCGAGAGACAGGAACATGAAACAAACAGGAAACACATTTTTGGCTATAAAGCCACAGACAGAGAGCACAATAGAGGAGGCAGTGTTGCAAGCAAATGCAAGACAGAGCTTGCATAGAGATTGAGAGTTGTGAGGGTGTCTGTGTACTCATAGGAAGCTTGAGGGATTCAAGTGAAGCTCTTGTAAATGCATATGTTGTGTGTGATGCTCAAACTAAGGTCACTATTGTAAAAACTCAGTTTGAAGACTTAATAGAGAGGCCACCACTAAAGGCTAGACCAAAAGACGTAACCCAGGAGTATTGGGTGAACTCCTTATTAAATCTATTTTGTTTTTATGTGTTTGTATATTATAGTCTTTAACTTCTTCAAAGTCTATGTATTTCGGAATCTGATTGATCCATTGCACAAAATAACATAGGCACATCCATGCACATGATTCTGTAATACCTTATTAATTGTCTTATATCACATTATTAGATCAATTGGTATCAGAGCTTTAGGTTGCTAAGGTTAGACAAGCTTGTGTTGGACTGTTTGTGAATGCTAACTAGGTCAAAGCTTAAATTAGGAGAAGGAGAATAGGTTGAAACTAACCCAGAAATTGGTAGATTTTATCCTTAGGGGAAAATGACAAAAGAAATTCCCTTGGAATCAGACTCTCACTTCATGGACAGTTTCATGACCATGAGAGCCATGGTAGAAGAAATGTATAGACTATTTAAGAAAGGTCAAAATGAAGATTCTTCCACTTCCAAACAAGATAAAGGAACAAAAGAATCTCTTATAGATGGCCATTCTGAAGGCAAAGGGAAAGGAAAAGAGGTTCCTCTGCCCACACCTCCTGAAAACCCTGAAAATAAAAAGAAGAAAACATCTTTGATTAAATTAGATGTTAAATTTGATTTGCCAATAGATGATGGAGAGTTAAATGCAGAGAAGTTAGATAAATGAATTAGGAAGATTGATGTGTATTGTCGAGTGCAAAATATTGACTCGGACAGGAGTAAAATTCAGATGGCCAACCTAAGCCTTGGAGGAACTGCCTTGGTATGGTGGGAAGGCAGGACACAAGCTGACTTGAAGAAGTAAGGTAAAATTCTTTGTGTGTGGAGTGAATTTGTTTCTAAAATTAAAAAACAATTCTCTCCACTAGCTTATATGCAGCAAACTATGATGAGTTGGCAAACTCTTCGGCAATTAAAAGGGAAAATTTTACAAAGCTACACTCAAGAATTTAGAAAAAGAGATTTGATTCTAGGCATTTCTTTAGACACACCTGAAACTTTGTTGAAGTATATAGGTGGTCTACATAGTTATTTGAGACATACTATTCTCATGTTTAACCCTACTAGCATAGATGAGGTATATGTTCAAGCTACCCATCTAGAGGCTATAGGCAAGAATGTTGACCCATAGATTGGGGGATCATCAAAACCCACTGCAAGCAATAACAAGGAAAAGAGGAAGCATAAATGGAAAGAGAGGAAGGCCAATGTTGTACAAAATGCTAAACCTTCATGCACTCACTACAAGAATGATGGACATGATGATGAACATTGCTGGTATTTGAATCCAGAGCTGAAACCCAAGAAGTTTGATGGCAAGAAGAAGAAGACTGCTACTGCCATACAAAAAGATTTGGGGTCAGAATCAGGTGATAAAACAACAATTGCAGCCACAGGTATACAAGGTAAAAATTCTGAAGCATCTTCTAGTAATTCTGCCCAAACTATTGATAGTGAAGAAAATGAGAGAAGAAGACATGAGCTTTTTCATATTAGAGTTATTTCCAAGAATCAAAAGGTTGATACTTTGTTTGATAGTGGCTCACAAGTAAACTTAATTTCTGAAGCAATTGTAAAGAAATTGGGACTGCTAACCACATCTCACAACAAGCCATATCCATTAGGTTGGGTATGTGATAAAGCAAAACTACAAGTGACTAGACAATGTAAACTTAGGTTTTCTTTTGGGTTAGCATTTGTGGATGATGTTGGGTTAGATATTGTTCCCTTGGATATATGTGGGATTGTTTTAGGAAATCCTTACTTGTGCAATAGAAAAGCCATATTCTATAGAGCTGAAAATAAGTATCAACTCGTTAAAGATGGAATGGAATATATTGTAAGAGCTCATAAACTCAAGAATAATTATACTCTCATAAACCCAGGGGAGATGAAAAGGATTGTAAATTCATCCAAGAATTTTTTACTGATGGTTGTAAAGGAAAATAAACCTGTTAAAACCAATGTATTTGAAAGTTGTGATGCTAAACAGCAAGCTGATTTAGAAAAAGTTGTTTCAAAATATGATATCTTATTTCAAGAACCTAAAGGTCTGGCACCAAAAAGGGAAATTGTACATGATATTAATTTGCAGCAAGATGCTCCATTGCCTAACATCAGTATGTACAGGTTATCCACTTTCGAGAATGTAAAAATCAAGAAGCAGGTACAGGAGCTACTCAAGAAAGGGTTCATAAGGCCAAGCACATTGCCATGCGGATTTCCAATAGTGTTGGTGAGAAAGAAGGATGGTTCGTGGAGGATGTGCATTGATTACCAAGCACTGAATAAAATAATGATCAAGAATCGGTATCCCCTTACTCGCATTGATGATCTATTGGATCAGTTCAAGAAAGTTGTTTACTTTTCCAAGTTGGAGCTATGTAGTGGTTACCATCAGGTCAGAGTAGTAGAGCAAGATGCATGGAAGACTGCTTTCAAAACAAAGAAAGGGTTGTATGAATGGCTAGTTATGCCTTTTGGCTTAACTAATTCTCCTACCACTTTCATGAGAGTAATGAATGATGTACTCAAGCCTTTTATTGATGATTTTTTAGTTATATATTTAGATGACATTCTTGTATTTAGTAAAACATGGGAAGAACATTTGAAGCATGTGAAGTAGACTCTAGATGTTTTGAAAAAGGAAAATCTCTATGTTAAATTATCAAAATGTGAATTTGGTAAAACATCTTTGAATTATTTGGGTCATATTGTAGGGGTGGTGAACTGAAGATAGATCCCTCTAAGGTTGCAGTCATTGTAAATTGGCCTAAACCCAAGTCTGCTACAAAAGTTAGAAGCTTCCTAGGGGCAACACAATATTGGAGAAAGTTTATTGCTAACTTTTCCTTAATTGCAACTCCCTTACATGATTTGACAGGATTGAACAAGGTGTTTCAGTGGGGAGGAAAACAGCAAAAAGCCTTCAACACATTGAAAGAAAAAATTAGTACAACACCAGTACTAGCATTGCCAAATCTTCAACGACGATTTGAGATCAAAACATATGCCAGTGATTATGCCATGGGAGAAGTGTTGACACAATATGGTAAACCCATATACTACCATTCTGAGACTCTTAATTCTACAGTGGTTAATTATCCTACATATGATAAAGAATTGTATGCATTAGTTCAGAGTGTGAATAAGTGGAAACATTAATTAATGGGAAAAGAAACAATAATATATACTGATCATCAGCCACTTCAGTATTTGCACTTACAAACTAAATTGTAGCAATCAAGACACTATAGGTGGATGGGTTTCCTATAGTAGTTTCATTTAGTCATTAGATATAAAAGGGCATACACAATAAAGTTGTAAATTCGTTGTCTAGACCAATCATAAATGCATCTACTATACTTAAGCATAACTCAGTAATGCATGAAAGCTACATTGAACAATATGCTCAAGATATAGACTTTAAAGATGTATATGCCACTTTAAGTAATGGAAAAAATGTAGAAGAATTGGATTACTATCTTAAGGACCAACTCTTGTATCATTTGGGAAAGTTATGCATTCCAAAAATAGAAAGAGTTAACATAATTAGTGAGGCACATACTTCTCTAATATCAAGTCATTTTGGTGTAAGTGAAATAGTTGCACAGCTGCAAAGATACTGCTATTGGCCAAAAATGCATGAAACAATTTCTAGATATGTAAGAGGGTGTACCATGTGTGCTAAAAGTAAGCCCAGAAATAGAAAGCTAGGCTTGTACACTCAACTGCCAGTCACTTCCCGTCCTTGGGAAAGTGTTTCCATGGACTTTGTTGGGGGATTGCCAAAATCTATAAAGGGACATGACTATTTATATGTTATTGTCAACATGTTCAACAAAATGTGTATTTTAATACTTGTAATAAACAGATTATAGCTGAACAAATAGCAAAATTATTCTTTCAGCATGTCTGGGTGCATTTTGGGTTACCCACTACCATAGTATCCAATCAAAATGCTCGATTTGTTGGGAAGTTTTGGTCCAGTCTGTGGGAATTAATGGACACCAGGCTAAAGAAAAGCACAACCTTCCATCCACAAACAGATGGCCAAACAGAGGTAGTCAACAGGACAGTGATCCAGTTTCTCAGTGGTTATTACAGCAAGCATCCCAAGCTTTGGTATGAACACTTCTGTTATGTGCAACATGCTTACAACCGTGCTAAACATTCTTCTACATAGAGATCTCCTTTTGAGACTTGTTTTGGTTTTATACAAAGTTCTCCCTTGGATTTTGTCTTTGGGAAAGACATAGTAGTTGTTGGATAGAATGATGTGGACAAAACAACCAGATTCATTGAACATATCCAAGAAATTCACCAAGCAGTGCAGGAACAGCTGGAAAAGAGCCAAGCCAAATACAAGACAATGCATGATAAGCACCGGGTGGAGCATAACTTCCAAGTTCGCAACCAAGTCTGGATGTATATCAGCAAGGACAGAATGTAAGGTTAAGGAAAGAAGTTGAAGCTAATAAGGTATAGGCCTTTTAAGGTACTTGAGAAAATTGGTGAGAATTCTTTTCGCCTTGATCTGCCAGCATACATGCACATCTATTTAGTAGTAAATGTAGAAAATTTATGAGTATTTGAACCTTCTTTAATTGAAGATCCTAAAGAGCAAAGTCAATTACCTTCCATTGATGATCTGTTGCCTGAATACCTTAATGAGTTGCAGGAAGATATAGTTCTAGACAGGAAGGCGAGGATGACGTGCAGAGGGGATGTCGAGTACCTAAGAACAGGACTTAGAGATTCAAAACCCAGTAGTGAAAAATGGATAGAGATTGGGCAAGTGAGGTAGTTGTATCCTCACTTAAACAATGCTTGAAACCCAACTTTTGGTGGTCCAAAAACCTTTTCAGTGGGAATGTGTGATCCAAATGGATCCAACAAACATTCTCTATGTCTTCAAAACTAAGAAAATGATGCCAAAAACCAAGGAGAAATCACATAAGGCAGCCTTTTAATACACTATCGGGACAGAAAACCCGTGAAATTAATGAAAAAATAGAGTAATGGAGGCGGAACCAATAATACGTAGTATTTGTCCGATCTGGTTGATCAACAGTCCATGTCAGACCAACAATCGCAATTAGTAGTTACCTTCGGCAGAGATCGACAGGATCCATGTGAGACTTGCGACAGTGATAGAGCGAAATCAGTTGGATCCACATGAGGCATGCAATGGCAATTGGCGGAGTTAATCTGGATTGTCGATCAAGTGCACAGATTGAGGACCCATATTACATCATTGGGCTGCTATCGGGGGATCGCAAAAGCACTTACAAATGGCCCAAGGGTTATTGTGATGAGCGATTGCGAGATATTGCATCACCGCATCGCATCGGAACTGTGCAATGGAGTGGGGTCGATAACAATGATAACAGCGATGTCACAGACCCAAAAGGGTTTATTCACAATGTTGAACCATATTTCAAGTCTGGAATGCAGTATTTTACAGTGTTTTAGTACATTTTGGTAGTTTAACATATTTTGAAAAATACAAAGGAATGGGCCCTTCTGATATGTGATAGCGACTTGTAGGCGGACCCGACAATGGAATGAATCACATTTAAGAACTTTTGAAGTCTGATATATCATGTTTTGGCAGAGTTTCTTTGTTTTGAACACATTTTCCCTGTGTTTAATATAGCACGGTTGTTTCAGGAGTTTCAAGGCCCGCGGCACTATGGCGTTATAGAATGGGTGGCCATCTTCTCTTTAGGCATTAAACAATGATCGTATCATGCTGAGAGAGGGATTCAAAGTGGATAGAGGCAGGGGAGATTGAGAGACACGAACATGAAACGAATAGGATTTTTTGGCTATAAAGCCATAAACAGAGAGCACAACAGAGGAGGCAATGTTGCAAGCAAATGCGAGACAGAATTTGCACAGAGATTGAGAGCTATGAGGGAGTTTGTGTACTTAGAGGAAGCTTAAGGGATTCAACTGAAGCTCTTGTAAATGCAAATGTTATTTGTGAGGCTCAAACTGGGCTCACTATTGTAAAAACTCTATTTGAAGACTTAATAAAGAGGCCACCACTGAAGGCGAGATCAGGAGACATAGCCCAGGAGTATTGGGTGAACTCCTTATTAAATATATTGTGTTTTTATGTGTTTGTCTATTATAGTCTTTAACTGCTTCAAAATCTATGTATTTCACAATCTGATTGATCCATTGCACAAATTAACGTAGGCACATCCATGCACATGAGTCTCCAATACCTTATTAATTGTCTTAGATCACATTATCAGATCACATATGCTGTATTTATAATGGGGCTCACCATGCCTTGTCTTTTCCTACCTAGTCCTTATCCCTCATATCCTAGTATTATTTTCAAATTTAAGAAGATACTCTTGAGTAATGTCTATGGAAGGTTAAATTACTACAATGGTCTTAGTCATCATGTTGGTTTTAATAGTGTTGAAGGAAAGTGGTCATTGTCTTCTTCTTCTTGCCTCAACTAATTGGATTTTTAATTCTGCATTGTAATGGTGCAAGTTTAGTCTTCAATCCATTCTCATTACCTCCATTCTTAAAATTTACACAAGAAAGCTAACATGGTAGTAGGTTTCCACCTTCACTTAGTGCCACTGTTTCTTCTAATGAGAAAACCATATATATCATGTATTTATCCTATAAAAAGTTAGTCTTCATTGTCATGGTATTGTTCTCTTTTCCATAAAATCCTAGGTCTTTAAGATTGACATATGGTGTAGTTATAATAGGGCTCAACATGCCTTGTCTTCAATTACCTAGTCCTTGTCCATCATAACCTATATGCCTTAAGAGCTTGGAGCCAATGTGTCTAATATTCATTTCAAATTCAATAAGATACCCTTGAGCAATGCCTATGGAATGTGAGCTTACTAGATTTGTATTAGTAATCATGCTATCTTTAGTAGTGGAAATGGAAAGTAGCCTTACATTTGGTGCTCTTAGATAACTATTTAGAGTTTTTACAAGGCATCCTCCTTCTTTGATAAATATTCTTGTGGTTGTTCCATCATTTGTATGAGCCTATCTTATTTTCATATATCCATGTAGAATAACTTCTCTCCCAATTGTACAAGTTTCATTTAGTGCTAATCTCAATCTACCATGGCATCAATGAAGGAGTCCTAGCATTCTTCAAATATTTTATTTAACAATGATAAGAGTTTGGAAGAGGCTTCAACATGCTTCTGAATATCTAGCATCCTCTTTTTTAACAACATGACCTACTTCTTCAACATTTTATTCTCTTCTCAGACATGAGCATTTTTGGCACTTTAGCCTTCCAATTTTTCAACTTGATTTAACCATGTTGAGGTTTGCAATGTTATCTCTAAATTTCTAGCAATTAACATGCTCAAGGATGTAGCTACTATGATACCATATGCTTCATAAGTGAGAGACTTATATCTCACTTGCCTCATCAACTTGGTTCCTTTGGGAAAGTCTCTTCTTAGTTATGCTCTTATTCCTGTATGTAGTGCTCTATATTTCAGAGGATATTTTGGCTTTATCCTTTACCTTGTATAAGAATATATTTCTTCTTATCACTACAACCTTCTCTTGGTTGTAAAACGCACACAAAAACTAAATTTTACTTATTTTCCCTGATGATGGGTGAAGTGTTCACCCAAAATATTGGATGTTTTAACTCTTTATCACATAATTTTCTCTAGAAACTACTTACTCACCATGACTCACAATTGTGAAATATGCATTTGAAAACACAATAAAAATCTAGTCACTAACAAATAATGGTATATAAATATTATGAAGCAAGTAACTAGACACTAATAGTATGTGAGTTACATATTCTTAGTTTACCCTTTACTCTTCTCATGAATACAAATCCTTCTCCAAGTAATAAACTGAAGCAACCCACTATAATACCCTCTATTTTATCTCCCTCTCATGCACACGAAATTGAATCTTTGAGTGATCGGTTATTGATTTGAAATTATGAAGGAACAAAATATAATACATATATAAACATAAAGACAGAGATGCAACAAAAATATATGTTCATTTCATTAATATTAAAGAACTGAAATATGCTTACATACATAATGGAAATAAAGTAGGTTGGGTGATGGTAGCTTATCTCTTGGAAGAGATGTGACAGTTATATTCTTTTGAACTTTGTTACAATGAGGCTCAAAGTCCTTTTTATTATTGAACATCAAAGGGAAACTATAAACAACCAAAACCATAACCCTAAGAGATGAAATGCCAAGATTTTGTGGGTCCTGTTGGGGTTAGTTGGTGTAACAACCCTTGTTAAAAACTCATGTAAAAATATATAAGGCGATGGTGATGGGACATCTATTCCAAGATGAATGGTGGGGGAAACATCCTAGTGGGTGTTGATTTGGTTTAGAATGGAAAAGGAAATTGGCAAAGGCAATGGCTACAGTTTTGGTAACGCATGAGGTGAGAGGTCACAGGTTGCATGTGAGGAGGTAAATGAAGGAAAATGAAGGAAAAAAAGGCCTCATTAATAAAAATGCTTTTGAGGATTCGTGGGGAGGACTTCATCAGTTTAGTGTTGGAGCTCTATCTCATTATTATCTCTCTCATACCCTTGGACACTTAAATTTTTCTTGGAGCACCCTTGGAGGGTGTGGCATACTTGGATTTTTGGATAAAGAAAGGAAAGGAAAAGTAGGAATGCATAAGGAGGCATCGGGATCAGCAACTACATCATATTTACTTGCAGGTACCAAGTTTCAGGTATGATATATTCATTAGTTTTGGAATTCATGGAACATGCATGTGGTTTCTTGGTTGTGATATATCATTGGCATGGAGGATTACTTGGATTGACAGTGGATTTCCTAGCCTTGTCATTTCTTGGATAGGGATGGAGTTTGTGGGTTTATTTCCTTATTTTATTTTTCTCGGTTCTCATTTTTCCTTAGGTTTGGTTGAGTTATTAGTTCCTAGAAGCCTTGGTTGGAAAAACACCCTGGAAGCCCTGTAACAACTTGGGTTGAGTTACTATTCTTAGAAGCCCTAGTTGGACAAACTCTTTGGAAGCCCTATAACAACTTGGGTTGAGTTATTAATCCTCGAATCCTTAGTTGGACAAACGCTCTGGAAGCCCAACAATAGTTGTGGGTTTAATTACTACTCCTGGAATCCTTGGTTGGACAAACGCTCTGAAGCCTGGCGGTAGTCATGGGTTGAATTTCTAATCGTGGTTGTCAAGTTGGAACAAATGCTTTGGAGCCGTGGAAGGTTGGGTCAGATACTGATCCGATGATGGTTTTGATGATGTTTGGCCATGATGTGGAATAATTGTTTTATGGGTTGAGGTGGATGGACTATAGAAGCCCTGTATGGTTTTTGATTGATGTGTTCTATGAGATCCCACATTCATGCTTGGAATATGGCATGCAGGTGAATGGATGAAGAGATATTTGGCTCAACCATTCTACGGTAGGGTGGAAAGTGGGCGTTCCATCTCGGGCTTGGATTTTTCATTAGTAATGAAAGGTTATTTCTCCTTGTATCTCTATGAGCATTATGATGGATTATATGTGGTTTATATGGTTGTGATTTCATTGGTATTTATGTCCCTAATACACTAGTTATGTATGTATTTTATGACAGAAGTTATGTATGTCTCTCATCGTGTTATTACTTGATATTTAATGATCAATGCATCTATGATATAATGGATGAAATGACAACTAATGCGATAAGGAGGCAATGCTTCAT
>APFE031580592.1:6501-41088 GCA_000404065.3 Pinus taeda
CATGTAATTACATCTCACATTTCCAATGTACTCCTAGCTTACTTGGGAGAAGAGAAGTCAACTATAGGGATGGGTGAGAAGTGAATGACATTAATGAGAGGTGGTTGAGATGGAGAAGGGAAGGAGGGTATAAAAAGGGAAGGGGGAAGGGAGAAAAGGGGGAGTTTTGGGGAGGTTGGGTTCTTGCTTATGATGGGGGTTGGTGGTGATTGTTTGGACTTGTTATGATTTTGGGAGACCTTGGAAACCTATGGAGGTTTCTTGGGTTGAGAGGAGGAAAGTATTATTATCTGGTTTTGCGCATTCTTCTTGAGGACACACTATATCTGGTTGGACTTGGGCACGGAGGGCTAAGGAACCTGTGGAGGTTTCCTGGGCTAGGAATTTGTTTCCTAGTTGGCTGGGAGGTAAATCCGGTTGGGTCAGTGAGAAGGAGCGTTCAGCTGGAGCTATAAGACAAAGGTATCATCATCAACCGCCGGAACAAGTATTTTTCCATGGACTACTCTTGTTAAGTTGATATCAATGGAATGCTCACCTTAATTTATGTTGCTTATGATAAAATGATAAGATGTTAAATGTTTAAAGCTTTGTGAGAAGGTCAGCAAGCTCCTTTTATTACTTGTAAAAAAAAAAATTAGATCTGTTAGTGTATAATAGATTGAGGCTCTAATAATAGGAATCAGGTTCTTACAAAAAAATTGTTGATGAGTTGGAGGAAAACTACACCTTCCCTAGTTTCAGTTACTACAAGCAAATCCAGCTTATCCATCAACTGCCTCTTTGGACAGTTTATCTGCTGGTTCATTGAGCTCCTTGAATATGCATGCAAAGAAAATGAAGCAAACCTAGATATGAAATCTGAAGCCACCAGATGAGAATGGCTAATTTTTTTATTTCCAAACATGCCATTGAGCCAGTTCACTACCATAAGTGAATCACCATAGCTCTGGAGCTCTGTTATCCTCCTGTCTAGTGCCAGTCAAACCAAAATAGCAACAAATAGTAATTTAGCACTGTTTTCGCTGTCCCTATCCAATCCGCATTTGAACTCTAGACAAAAATTATTGGTGGAAATAATATATCTCCATCTCCACTTAATTAGGGATTTTCAAAAAAGCCCCTTTGTTTAGTCTTGTTGATATCTAGGGCACCCACCAGCCTGGGAGCTTTAGTCTTCACTTGATGCTCTAGTCCTCTATAAGAAAAATGGATTTTAAATAATGTGAAGAGGTGTTATAATTTGATCCTCAAATATCATTGAGTTTCTGGTGAGCCACAAAGCCCAACAGGCAATCAGTGGAAGGGCTCTATGAGCTTTCACCAATGGATCATCCCACCACTTCTTGAATACATTCTCCACCATTTCACTCTTCCAGAAGTCACATTCACTTATACTACATTTATCTAATCAATGATCCAACATATTATTTTGGCCATTTTGATGTCAATATATCCTTCATTATTGTCATAAGGCTTACAACCATAAAGCAATTACTTGGGTATTATCAATGCCATATAGAAAATGACAGAAAACAAAGCAAGGCTAGTCAGAGTTGTGAAGAATAATAGCTATGACCTAGAAATTAAATTGAAAATTTAATCAAGTCATCAAGTGACTAAAAGTTATCAATGGGGCTGAATGATTAGCATGTACGGTTCAGCAATGTGGGAATGCTTGATGTTGTGATATCCCTCTTGGGAAAATTACCCTTAGGGTGCAATTATGAGTTAGGGTTTTTAATAAATCATGAAAGAATTACATTTCATAACAGAAATGCAACATTCCTCAATCCATATAACAACAATGATTCTTTCAGTTACTTTACCAATGGTATAAAAGATACTCGAACAACCATATGTTCTTCAGCAAATGATTATAAATCAGGACTAATTAACCAATAAAAAACGGACCTATATAGCACGAAACCCTAACCAACTGAGCTAATAGGGCACCTACTAGTGGAATTGATAGTGCACTAATCCATTGCTTGCGATTATTTTGGTTTTGGTACCACCTTATAGCATATCCGGGTTCAAATGCTATTTTCCATGAAGGACAGTTGAATCTATTTCAACTCTAATTGTTATTGAGGGGTTCCACAAGGATGTCACGTGAGCATTTATGATGCCCATTTTAACGTAGATAGCCACCTATGATAAGGTTCTATTTTGTAGTTCCATGTTTTTATTTATGAACATTATATACATTTGGTTGAACACGTGAAAATAAATTGATGGATTTGGTATTGATGATGGAAATGTTGGATGTATGACCAAATGTATGACTTACTTGGTTACAATTTATCTAGTGCATGACTTGTCAAAGTTATTGTTGCATCGTATAGGCTTGTATAGATATGATTTATCTAACCAATGACTTACTGAAATTATGATTTATATGATGTAAGATTTATTTCCAGTATGAACAACAAAAATTGACGCGTGGACACTGGGCTTAATCAACATGATGTTTAAGATCATGTATCTATATCTCTTTTGTGGTTATATATATGCATGGATGAGAACTAAACTACAGATTGGAAAGAACTGTATGATAACCAAGATCTACTATTCCATTGGGGAAGGTCGAGACGACCAATGAGGAAAGGTATGATGTACATTGTTCTATTACATTTGGTATCTACTTGATATGCACTCTTATGGCACGAGTAAAATGCAAATGTCAGGTGGCAAGACGACCTGACTGGATTATTCGATGACAAGTCCAACTAGCTCTATAGTGTGGTCTGTGTTAGGGCATTGACCCTAGTTCTGAAGGAGGGGTGGAGGCATTTCCCACCGTGTATCCTCCGAAACCTGGAATCATGGGAGGGAAGTGGTGGACACGCTCCCCTAGACATGTGATGATTATTTCCAGTTGCCTACTGGGGAATTTAGGTCGATGTATTCGACGTTTCCACCATGTCGGTTTTATCAGTAGTTAGTATGGCCGTTGCCACTGGTAAAGCAGCAGAGGACAGATAGGGTGGGAATAGAAGTAGGTCAGGATGGATAGGAGGATATAGATCAGTTGGAGACTCTTCATGGGAAGTAATGTCATTGTCTGACTTATTAAATTTTACTGCTATAACTCTCTCTGGTTTGCTATGCTTTCGAACTCCTTGTATCTTTTCATTCTAACTTCGGGACGAAGTTTTTTGAAGGAGGGGTGTATGTAATGCCCCACTTAAATCTTATCCTGCAAATTTAATTAATGTTTACATTATCTGAAAATATTGAGAAATATTGGTCTAATATAAAATTCATGATTTATATTATTCAAATTCCCAACTTACCTTCTCAAATTAAACCTTAGGTAGGATATGGTCTCCTTCCATTATTTCAAATAATACATGTATTCATCTCACCTTCCCCAATGTACCCTCACATTTACTAGGGAGAAGACATGGTCCTCTCCATTTAATTACATCTTACATTCCCCAATGTACCCTCACATTTACTTGGGGGAAGACATAGTCCTATCCATTTAATTATCAATATATATATATATTCATCTCACATTCCCAAATGTACTTTCAGATTTACTTGGGAGAAGACATGGTCCTCTCCCATTAATTTCCCAATTTTTTATTCATGTCACATTTCCAAATGTACTCCTAACTTACTTGGGAGAAGAGAAATCAACTGTAAGGATGACATTAATGAGAGGCGGTTGAGATGGAGAAGAGAGGGAGGGTATAAAAAGGGAAGGGGAAGTGAGAAAAGGGGAGGTTGGGCCTTGCTTATGCTTTTGGGATTGGTTATGATTTTAGAATTTGTTGTGATTTTTGGAGACCTTAGGAACCCGTGGAGGTTTCTTGGGTTGTTGAGAGGAGGGAAATATCGTTCATCTTGGTCTGGATCATTCATCTTGGACACACTCACTACACCTGGTTGGACTTGGGCTCGGAGGGCTAGGGAACCTGTGGAGGTTTCCTGGACTAGGAATTATTTCCTAGTTGGCTGGGAGATAAATCCAGTTGGGCCAGTCAAGAGGAGCATTTAGCAAGAGAAACAGCTCAAAAGCATATCCACCAACCACCGGTACAGGTATTCTTCTATAGATTACTGAGGTAAATTTATTAAAATGAAATGTTCTCCATAAGTTATAAGGATTAGAATGTAAATGGTAAAATTTTATTTGTTTAAAAGTCTTGTAAGAAAGTAAACTATTATCTCTTATTGCATTTAAATTCATCATAAATAGATCTGTTAGAAGACCCTAGGATAGGGCTCTTACAATTCTTCTTCTAGATCTTCAATTGATAAGTACCAAGACTATGACATAAACCCTTAACTCTAGTATCCTCTCAAGAACCTTGTCACCAAACTTGATGCTTTTCCTCTTCCTTCCTTTACCTTTCTTCTTGATCTAGAACTACTCCTTCTCAGCTCCTTCTAGAGAAACGCGGTCTCTATCCTTTTCTATTGCTTCTTCACAACTTCCCTAGAGAATCTCGGTCTCTAGGTATTCTCTAGAGAAACTTGGTCTCTACTTCGATCGCCCAGAAGAGTCCTTCTCTTGCCGCCCTGTAAGAAACGTCGTTGCTCTAACTTTGCACTCCCCAAAATAAATTTCACTGCACTAACTTCGCACTACCCATAAGAAACTTCGCTATACCCAAAAGATAGTCTCCCAAAAGAAACTTCACACTCCGCTTTTGTTGCTCCTTCTTTGCACTCCTTTTCACCCTCTCTTCGCACTTCTTTCTAAACCGAATTTAGATTGAACGTCTTGTCTGAATTGTATGTCTCCAAATGAGACCGAGTTGGGAAATTTATTCACTTGACCTTTAAGCCGACTTGAAGAGGTTACATGACAAGTTCTTGGAGGATACTCTACATAGACTATATTGACCTTTTATAAAGTGTAACATGACTTCATTTACATGAAAATGACTCTTACATTTTATGACTAGATGATAAATAAGTCCTAAAGACTCTCAATGAGAGTCTTGACTCAGAAACAAAATCCCTTGCTCATGAGACCCATGAAGCAAGACAAAATAATAATTTAATTTTTCTTATTTACATCTCATTACATAAATCATAATTACATGTCATTATGAAGACTAAACCTAGTTAAAATTTTCAATACTCCCTCTTAAATAGCGAGGTATTCATAATGGTACCTTTCTCAATCTAAAGAATCTCTCATAAGAAGAATTCGGATTTGTAACTTATTTGTATAGCATCATATCAACCAGTATTGTTATATAGCAAGGCCTTTATTAACAACTCTATCTATCCACAAGATTAAAGCACAATGCTAGCGAGACCAATGATTTATAGACATACTCATCATTGTCTCTCTAGGAACATACCCCACCCAGGTTCTCTCAATATATGCTCCATAAGGACTATTATTTTCTTGGACTCCCTAGTCCCACAAAATATTGGTCCTTTATGACTACTCTTTCATGGGATGCCCTATCTCATCGCCTAAAAGCATAAGATGCCAAATGATTACAATTCTCCATTCTTTCTTCCCAAGTGAAGATCAGAACAACATGCCTATCACTCCTTTTTAAACTACGAGGTTTTATTCTGTTAAAGGAATGTACTCATTCCTATCATAGAGGAATGTACCTAAGCACCCTTCTTAGGAATTTCCAAGTTTCTTCCAAGTAAGAAACTTCTTCTCAGGCTCCCTCTTAACCAGGGACCTATCGTAACTCTTCATGTGGAGATCCTAAAATAACCAGTTGCATGAAGAGTTCCTTCCTTCGATGTCATTAATTACTTCTTCGCAAATGAGTCTTCATCTTTAACAACTTCTATAGAGGGCACATATCGTTTATCATGCTTTTTCATGAGTCAGTCATGTCCTCAACTCATTAGAAAGTGATACATCAAATTTTCCATCTAACTTTGCTTCATGTAATTATGCTTTTATGCCATATTTTCGGAAGGACATTACATCCTTCTATATGGTCTGTTTGGAAGTCATTCACAGATCTTCCTTTCAATAGTTCTACATAAGCCCAACCACATGTTAGTTCAAACATAATCAATCATTACAAACCAGAATTACCTTTGTGATGTTCTTTCACCATGACATATTTCCTGTAAGCATCAACATCCTGCATGCAAATTGACATATCTCCCACAGATATTCAGTGTCAAGGGTCTCTATCTTTTTGCAACTTTCATCAGAGTCTTCACATCCTTTCGGGAGATCTTCTAGTCAAAATTTCTTGGACTTTGTATGTTGAATGCCTTCTACCTTTGTTGCATATTATCATGATCTCTTCCTATATTTTCACACTTCTTTCCTAGGAGCTTTCAAATATAGTTCCTTGATTGTAGTGAGTTTCCTCATGATTCATGTGAGAACATATTATGTTGATTGTTCAAAATAACAACAAGAAATGCTAAAAATAGCATTGCTATAAATTATCATCTCGGGATATATTTCATTTTTTATTAGACCTTGAATCAAATTTGAGAATTAAAGTTCAAATTTAGTCTCACCAACTGTTTGAAAAATAATTAATTAATTCATCTTGAGTTAATTAGTTGGAGAAAATCAAACATGAAGTCTTTGTGAAGACATGCAACAGTTATCCCTTTGATTGAGGAAGTTATCCCTTAATTAAGGAGATAAGGATGAGTTGTAATTAGTTAGCTCAGTTAACCGAGTTAAGTCCAGTTAAGTTAGTTCCAAATAGTTGGTGGAACTAATTGTGAGTTCAGTCAGTTAATGCATGCATGCATGCAACTAGTGTTCTCCAAATAATTGAATATTCTCTCATAAATAACTCATGCATGCCAGTTCAGATAAAGACCCAGTTGAGATTAAAGGCAGGGACAATGTACTATCAGTTACTAGAATATTCCCATGTGAATATCTCTTGCATGCAGAAGGAATTCATTCCTTCAGGATTGCACAGTTTCTATAGAGGTCAGAGTAGTGTGCGAGGTGAGAATCAAACAGGTTACAGCTGGAGCACCCAGGAGAAACAACGCAAGGAAATAGGAGGCTTGGAGGACAGAGAAGAAGGCATATGTGTTGTCTAGTCTGCCTATGAGCAGCATTAAGGGATTGTACTGAGAGCTAGATAACTTGAGAGCTAAAACTTTGTGTAACCCTGAGATATTTCCACTTTTATGATATCACAGATAGTGGGGTTTTTAGCTGAGGCTTTCCCCAGAGTATTCTTCTATGTTTCATGTGTGATTGAATCTTCTTCATTGTTATATGTGTTTTGTTTGATCTTGCTCAAAATCAATTAAGCTTCCGCAAGTTTGATTGTAGAAGTAGATTAAGTATTTTTCTTTAGTACATTATATAATTAGTTTAATCTACAATGAGAATTTCTACATGGTATCGGATAAAAGGTGATCAGAGCTGTGAACAAGATATTGAGAAGGGAAAAGTTTGAAGTTTGAAGTTCTTGATTGCAGGTACAAAATCGATTTCTTATCACATCTCAAAGTTCACCAATGGCGTTCAGTTGCTTGAGACTCAAGTATGCCCTAGGTGGCATCTCGAATTACATAGCATGGAAGGATCACATGGAAGCGGTATGAGAAGACAATGGTTTAAAAGACTTCATTGATCAAGAAGTCCCCAAGCCAATAGTAGCTAATTCCCAAGAATTGGCGGAATGAAAGAAATGTGTGGCGAGAGTGAGGAGGATTCTTCTAGAGGGAGTTCGAGACCATATTGTCTCGAGTCTCCATGGGAAGGAGACTTCATTTTCAATGTTGAAGACATTGAAGGGCTTATATCAGGAAAACAACGACTAGAGGAAGCTGGCGCTGAAGGACAAGCTTTGGAAAATCAAGTGTGAAAAGGGTGACACGATCTATACATATCTAAACAAGCTCAACACCTGTAGATATGAGCTTGGAAGTGTAGGAATCACGACAGCCGATGATGATATGTTGAGCCTTTCTCTCCTCGGTCTTCCTAAGGGCTGGCATAGCTACCAGGACTCAGTGAATGGAAGAGAGAAACTGCCAGATTGGGAATGATTATGGTCAGATCTTATGCAAGAGAAGATTAGGAGAAGCACCAGAGATGGTTCTTCATCTAACCATGATGATTAAGAAAATCTAGCCTTAGCCAGTAAGGCTAGGAATGGGAAAGGGAAGGCTTCCCATTCCAAATCGCATTCTTCCCATGGAGGGAAGAAGATTGACAAATCTAAAGTGAGATGCTTTAATTGTCATGAGGTGGGCCATTATGAAAATAATTGTCCATTGAAGAAATCCAAGAAGGGATCCTCGAAAGGATTAGATGGTGAGGCACTTGCCTCACATTTTGAATTGGATCTTACCCTCATCGCATGCATGGTTTCATCAATGGTGGGTTGTGTTTGGTACCTAGACAATGGAGCCTCATTCCACATGACCGACGATAAGATTTTATTCAATACCTTTGAGGAGAAGGACCTCCAGATGCACATAGAGATGGGCGATGATGGAAAGTATCGTGTTTCAGGTGAAGGTACGGTTGTGTTTCAGAGGGAGCATGGAGCTCCTCTCACCCTGACTGATGTAAAGTATTTGCCTAGACTGAAAAAAAACTTGGTATCGGTCGTGATATTGGAAGACAAAGGTTATGATGTAGTCTTCAATAAAGGAAAGGCGTTCTTGAGACACATAGCCACTGGTCAAACCAAGAGGATTGGGATTTGAGTGAAGAATCTCTACAATCTAGAGGTAGATGACTGTGCTGCTTTGAGTTCCAAAGCAAAATTGCTGCAAAGCCAAGATATTGGTGAGTTATGGCATAGAATGTTGGGCCACTTGCATCATTGGGCCTTGAAAATAATGCAACAGATTTCTACCTAACTTTCCAAAGGTAAACTAGAACAAGTGGACACATGCAAAGGTTGTACCTTGGGTAGGTATGCAAAATATTCCTTTCATGATCAAGACAGTCGAGTTGAAGCAATCTTGGAGAAAGTTCATACAGATGTGTGTAGACCATTCTCGATAGCCTCCACCACTAAACAAAGGTATTATGTGATTTTTATTGATGATTTTTCTCGTAAGTGTTGGATCTATTTCATGCAGAAGAAGGATCAAACCTTCTCAAGATTTTGTGAGTTCAAAGCCTTGGTTGAGAAATAATTAGGAAAGAAGATCAGGGCCTTAAGAAGCAACAACGGTGGAGAGTATGTATCTCAAGAGTTTAAGGACTTCTGTGCAGCAGAAGGAATTAAACAGGAGTTGACGACACCTCATAACCCATAGTAGAATGGGGTGGTTGAGAGGAAGAACAAAATGATTGTGGGAGTAGCTCGAGCGATGCTGCATGACCAAGGCCTACCACTTCATTTGTGGGCTGAGGCATGCAACATAGCAGTTTACTTTCAGAATAGAATCCCACATCGCATACTTGGGATGAAGAAACCGGAGGAAGCTTTCTCCAGGAAGAGACTAGATGTGGGTCACTTCGGGATCTTTGGCTCATCGATTTATTGCCATGTGACCAAGGATGCCCGGAAGAAGTTAGAGCCAAAAACAAAGTTGGGGATACTTGCGGGGTACACTGATACTCCCCACAACTATTGGGTGTATTTGCCTACTAGTCAGAGGAAAATGGTTCGCAGATATCTTAAGTTCGATGAGATGAAGGCCATGTGAGTTTCCCTTAATAGGGAGCTCAAGTTGTAGGCATAGGAGGAAATTTTGATTCATAAGGAGGAGGAGCCTCAGACTGATGCGAAGCAGCCACATGTAGAGGTTCCAGTAGTGGAGACATCCACTCATGCAGAGTATTCCAGAGAGGGACAAAAACGCACAAGGGAAGCTAAAAAATTGTTGATGGATGTGAGAGAGAATGTGGGAGAGCCATCTTCTCAGCACAAGCAGAGGAGGCCACCTGAGTGGTACACTGGTTACATGGCCTTTGTTGGGGAATGTGTAGAGACTAAACCATCTTCCTTTGAGGAAGCAGTGCAGCAGTCTGTTTGGGTTGATGCTATGGTGGAGGAGTATGACTCCATAGTTCAGAACAGTGTTTGGGATGTGGTTCCAAGACCGGAGAACAAGTCTGTTGTGAGTTCTTGTTGGCCTTACAAGGTAAAGCAAGCTGTTGATGGTAGTGTGGAGAAACACAAGGAAAGGTTTGTTGCCCGTGGTTTCTCACAGGTCGAGCGGATCGACTATGATGAGACTTTTTCTTATGTAGCAAGATACTCATCTATCAGATCGATGTTGGCACTATCAACACAAATGGGTTGGAAGATCCATTAGATGGATGTGAAGAGTGCATTCCTCAATGGCAAGATTAAGGAAGAGGTGTACATAAAGCAGCCAGAAGGATTTGAGACCTTCGATCGTCAAGTCGCATGTGTGCCGACTCAAGAGAGCTTTGTACGGGCTGAAGAAAGAACCTTGTGCTTGGTACACCAGGATCAACAACTACTTCATCGGGTGAAGCAGATGCGAACCTGTACCACATCATGGTAGAAGGTAAGCCATTGATCATTGTTCTTTATGTTGATGATCTAATATTAACAGGTGATGATCAATTGATCAAGTCTTGCAAGGAGGATCTTGCAAGAGAGTTCGAGATGAAAGAAATGGGTCTCATGCACTACTTTCTAGGCATGGAAGTGTGGTATAAGGATGGGGAAGTGTTTGTGTCTCAAGGCAAGTATGCCACTGAGATACTTAGGAGATTCCACATGGAGAAGTGCAAGCCCGCAGACTCCTCTAGTAGGTAACTGGAGGAAGGAGGATGCTACTTCAGGTGAGGTAGTAGCTACTACTGTGTATCGACAACTTGTGGGTTCACTGATGTACTTAGTGAACACACAACCAGATTTGTGCTTTGCCGTGAACCAGCTGAGTCAAGCTATGGTTCAGCCTACCAAGTTGTTTTGGAAGGCAATTAAGCATGTGTTGAGATACCTCAGAGGTGCATCTCAGTATGGATTATGGTATAGACAAACAAAGGGAGTGAAGCTTCAGGGATTCATAGATGCAGATTGGGCAGGGAGTCCATCAGATTGGAAGAGCACATGAGGAGGAATTTTCAACCTTGGTTCAGCTACAGTTTCTTGGTACAGGAGGAAATAAAGGTCAGTTGCACTTAGCTCAGCAGAGGTTGAATACATGACTGCAATTCAAGAAACATGTGAGGCCATTTGGATGCAGAAAATTATATTTGGTTTGTTTGACCAGAGGATGGATCCAAATGTGATCTATTGTGATAATCAGAGTTGTATCAAACTCTATGAGAATCTAGTATTTCATGACAGGTCCAAGCACATCGACATCCGATATCATCATCTTCGAGACTGTGTGGTGAAGAGGATCATGTTGTTGCAGTATATTTCGACTGAGGAGCAACATGCCGACATTTTGACTAAGGCATTGTCAAAGTGTAAATTCGAGTTCCATCGAGACAGGATCGGGGTGGCAGATAATCCCTTTCTTGTTGATAGGGAGTATTGAAAATAGAAACAAGAAATGATAAAAATAGAAATGCTAAAAGTAACATTGCTATAAATAGCATTTCGGGATATATTCCAATTTTGATTTGTCATTGAATCAAAACTGAGAATAAAAAATCGAATTTAGTCTCACCAGTTGTTTGAAAAATAATTAATTAATTCATCTTGAGTTAGTTAGTTGGAGAAAATCACACATGAAGTCCTTGTGAAGACATGCAACAATTATCCCTTTGATTGAGGAAGTTATCCCTTAATTAAGGAGATAAGGATGAGTTGTATTTGAGTTGTAATTAGTTAGCTAAGTTAACTAAGTTAAGTCTAGTTAAATTAGTTCCAAACTTTTTGTGGAACTAATTGTGAGTTCAGTCAGTTAATGCATGCATGCATGCAACTAGTGTTCTCCAGATAACTAAATATTCTCTCATAAATAACTCATGCATGTCAGTTCAGACAATGACCTAGTTGAGATTAAAGGCAGGGACAATGTATTATCAGTTGCTAGAATATACCCATGTGAATATCTCTTACATGCAAAAGGAATTCATTCCTTCAGGATTGTGTAGTTTCTACAGAGGTCAGAGTAGTGTGTGCGGTGAGAATCACACAGGTTACAGCTGGAGCACCCAGGAGAAACAACACAAAGAAATAGGAGGCTTGGAGGATAGAGGAGAAGGCATATGTGTTGTCTAGTTTGTCTATGAGCAACCGTGAGGGATTGTACTGAGAGCTGGATAGCCTGAGAGATAAAGCTTTGTGTAATCCTGAGATATTTCCACTTGTATGATAATATAGATAGCGGGGTTTTTAGCTGAGGATTTCCCTAGAGTATTCTTATGTGTTTCATGTGTGATTGAATCTTATTCTTTGTTATATGTGTTATGTTTGGTCTTGCTCAAAATCAATTAATATTCTGCAAGTTTGATTGTAGAAGTAGATTAAGTATTTTTCTTTAGTACATTACATAATTAGTTTAATCTACAGTGAGAATTTCTACATTGATTTCATCTAGTGTGGCTTATACTTTGTTGCAATCCTTCAGAGGAGGAGATCCTTTCTTCTCTTGATCATATTTCCCAGGATGGAAATAATGACCCATATTATCTATAACCATGTGACATGAATTTCATAATAATCTATGTGATCATACACACCTCATCTTTCTTTTGGGCATCCAGAATTTCTGCAGTAGTTTAATTCGAAAGGACATTATGCATCAGACCTGCTTTCCTGTTATGTCATTATGCCATCATTCCTTGAATCTCATGAGTTGTAATTCTTGATGAAAACCTTTCTTTTCTTTCTATATCTGTGAATCCTTTGATGAGAATTCCATCAGAGAAACTTGAGGATGTTTCATATCGTCACTTAGCATATGTTTTCCTTTATTGACTATGATGGTCCCATTCGATGATGACCTTTGCTTCTTTCTATGAGTATCAATGAGGTTTCCTAAGAGATTCATATTCTTTGTAATCAGTAGGATTTGTACCAGACATACTTTCTGCTTCCCATGTCACGAGCTCTTACTTCTAATGCTTCTATCATGATGTTTATTTCTAATATGATGCATCCTATATTATTTACATTGCTTCCTATCTATAACTTACAAGTGAAAGGAACCTTCTAATGAAGAAGATCATCTTAGTCATCTTTTTGCTTCTTCCTTCTTATGCTTCTTAATCTCAGGTTCTTTTACTTCCTTAGTATAATAGTCTTCTTCCCTATCCCTCTTGTGATTAGGACAATCTATTATGTAGTGCCCAACATTATGAAAACCATAGCATCTTTCCTTATCCATGTTCTTCTTTTTCTTCTTTGGAGTACTAAACTTTCCAAATTTTCGCTTTCATCTTGACACTATCTTTTCCCTTCTATCTGATATTTCACCACTTTCATTCTTCATCTTGTCTTCCTCTAAATTATAGAGAGACCATAATCTGATGAATGGGATAGCTTCCTCTTCCCTAGTAGCAATGAGGTTACCTTGTTCATCAGTTAATGGATTTAGAATAACAAAGATTATTTCATTTTCAAATACCATCTCTCCTAGATCTTTCAATTAACCTTTTATTTGAGATGCTTTAGAGAGACATGATGATATCCCTTCATCCTTTGATACTTTCAATTTACGAAGATTGTATCTAAGTGATAAGATCTTTTCTATCATGCTTCTAGAGAAAATTTCTCCTAGCTTACCATATATTTCTTTAGATATCTCTAGCATGGCTACATAGGAAATTAGTGGATCTTTGATGGATTACGTAAGAATCTTTTGATCTTTGATATCCCTTTCCATGTATTCATACAATGCTTGTTCTTTGTGTTAGTGTCAGTCTTGTTAGTTTGTCACCTGGATAAAATATGCTTTTACTATGTTTTTTCTAGACTTTCAAAATCAAATTTTTTCTGTTAATAGGTTTACACAACAAATTTGGTCATTGTTTGGTCAGTTTAAAGATGAAGTCATTCATGGGAAATTCACTCATGCTGGCCATATATCACACTTTATGAAGGTGTAACAATAAAAATGGGTCAATCATCATCATCATCATTCCACTTGGTCTCAGGTCATCCATTAGGTCACTATGGTTTCCAAGGTCCATCATTTTCAGGAATAAAACCAGCATTGAGTACAACATGACAAAGCAACGTTTGGAAGTTGATCTTGATTTTTCACACACTCCTCATACTCTCATGTTCCAAAAGTTCCAAAAAAAGAAGCTCTAGCACGCAAGAAAGTAAAAGGACATCTCACATTTGCAATGGTAAAGTAACTCTGTTCTCATAAAGTGAAAATCAATTTCTAAAGGAGGGTGGGTCCCATTTCTTTTTGAAAAAGTGAAGAAACTTTCCCTATATAAACTTAAAAGCTCCCAAATTCATTCATTCATATCCTATTCACTCTTTGTTATCAAGCTATCCCATCCAAGAGGGAAAAAAAGTTGTTATCCTAGGTGAAATTGGAAAAAACAATTCAGGCGTTGCACTTAGAAGAACTGTGTTGCACTTAGGAACACTGCACTGCGCACAGGACAGAGTGCCCCTAAATCCTTCAAAACTCACCCAAACTTCATTTTTTCACTTGAAATCTTGATTTTACTGACTTCTAATCTAAGGAACAAGTAAGTACACCATCATCATCCCTCTTTTTCTTTTCCAATTTCATCTCATGTCAATGATTCTTCAAGTTAGGGTTTGTAGCACAATTTGCATGGGAAATGATAGGGTGAAAATGGCCATCATTATTTTTTATTTATAAAACATGTAAAATGATATCCTACCCATGCATACATGTTTAATGAGCCATTTTAACCATTTTACCCACCTCAAAACAAAGTTTTAACACTCAAAAAGCAAAACCCTAGCTCATTCCTAGAGGTTTTTGGCCAAGTTTCATCATAAACCCTGTTGTTTTTGCTTGTAAGAAAATCATAAACCCTGTTGTTTCTGCCTGTAAGAAAATCATTCTCCCACTGTCTCTCCACTCATTTTCATCAGCTTCCAAAGTCCTTTCACCTTTCTCAAGACCCCTCCATCACTTTGTAAAAAAATCACCTTCATATCACTTCATTTCCATTCACACCTCACATTTTTCGTTACCTGTTGCTAGGGCTTTGTGTCATCATGGAGGCATAATCTTTGTCAAAAAGAAAAAGACAACATAAAGGAGAGAATATCCTCAAATACGAACCATCATATTGCAATATAATCAACTCCTATTTTTTTATCAAACAATGCTTTGAGGATGTCCACTGCCTGGAATTTTTCAAAAGGGTGAGCGAGGTTGGATTTCATGAGAAACTAACAGATTGGGTGGCAACTCAACTGAAAGGAGAAACTATTGTCATTTCTAGTGTTGAGTTCAGTTTTTCAGTGGTCTCCATCTCAATTACAACTGGGTTACTCGACAATGGTGAATATTGGTTCAAAGGAATGAGCCTAGATCTTGAATACTACAAGCCTTTCTTGAAGACGCCATATAGAGAAATACATACTCACCCCATGCCTTTCAGATATTTATTGGAGAAATACACCCCTTTTATGAAAACTATCATGAGATTCTTCACTTGTGAAGGTAGATTCTCCAGGTTGTATGCCTATCATATTCGACTCTTGATGTATTTGACCTCTCAAAATCCACTCAACATGTGTAATTATCTATCCCGAAGAATTTCCAAAATGTCTAGAAAGATAAAATTAAAGGACAAAGATCACTCCCCAAGCTTGTTCCATCACGGTCTCATCAAAACCATTGTCCTTCACCAGCTGGCGGAGAAAGGTATGGCTTGGGAAGTCTTTTTGTAAGCAGCCTTGAAATGGCATGAGAAAAATGCAGCATCTCAGTCTCCTAGCGCACTAAAACAATAAATAGAGGTTGGGTCATCTAGCGAAATAGTGGAGAAGACTTAGCTACCCAAGCTAAGGTGACTAAAGTGTATAAGTAAGGGGTAGAGGCTTGTGTTTTCTTCTCACAGAGAGAAAGGGGCCAAGCCTTCTTCATCAACAAAACAGGGATTGACAACAAAGGATAAAGACACAATTGAGAATGATTTTGAACTAGCTGATTCAGTGGCCGAGGATCAGACTTAAAATATGTGACAAACAATCAAGGATAAGGAATATGAAATCAAGGAGCTAGCAATCAATTTGGAAAGAGAAAAATATGTTATATCTGTTGGGTTGTGTTATATTCTTTCCATGACTAGCCCATGTAGTTAACTGTTGGGTTAGGAGGGGGGCGAAGCCCCCCCTTGTTCCACCGATTGCATAAAGGGGGGAGTCACAGGGGGTTTGAGGGGTGCAGGTAACCCCACTCTATGGGGTCTGGACCCACCTATGGTTTTATGCATGATTTTTTCACATGTTTTTGGACGCGATGTTTTTCGGTCCATGGTATTGCATGCTTCAGCATGTATAAATATGTATTGTAACATAATGAAAAATCAAGCTGGTAGTACCAGTTTTGGGATCCGGGGGAAATCTCTGTGTATATGTGTTTTATGTGTTATGCTCTCACATTGTTTATTTTCTGTGTTTTAGAATTCATATGTAGGTAATTTCTGTACAGGGTTAAAACCTACATTTGGTATTATAGTTGTTTTGGCTTCAAGGGGGTGCCTTTATTACTGAGGGGTTTTGCTCGGGCTTGTAATAGACCTTGTTCAGTGGGACATCTGCAAGATCGATTCTGGTGGTGAAAGAAGATGGTGAGCAGTGGAAAGATAGAGATCGAGAAATTTAATAGTTAGAGCTTTGAGTTGTGGAAAATCAATATGGAGGGTATATTGGTGGATAAAGATCAATGGATCACAGTAGATCCAGGTACTAAACCAACAGGAGTGTCTGATGAAGAATGGAAGAAGTTGGATCGGAAGGAAAAGAGCACAATACGATTGTGTGTCTCAGATTCAGTATTGTTGAAAGTATCAGGGGAAGCTACGGCAAAGTCTTTGTGGGACAAGTTTAGGGACTCTGTACCAATCTAATTCTCTAGTGAATAAATTGTTCCTGCAGAAAAAATTGTATAATCTGAGGATGAAAGATGGAGACTAGGTGACAGAACATATGAACGCATTTAATACTGTGGTAATTCAGTTAGCATCTATTGATATTAAAATTTTAGATGAAGATAAGTGCATCAGTTTGTTGTGTTCTCTACCAGATTCGTGGGATAGTCTAGTTATTGCAATAGGTAGCAATGCAACTGCCTAATAGTTTGATGAAATAATCTCATCCTTGCTGACGGAGGAGATGGGATGGAAAAATATGGAGAGCCAGAATGGTGATGCCTTGTTTGTACGAGGACAGTCCCAGAATAGAAACAAAAATAAGTCACCGAGTGGGAAATCTAAATCTAGAAGGAGATCTAAATCTCCAGGAAAACTTGTAAAGGTGGTGTGCTGGAAATGTGGAAAGGAAGGGCACTACAAAAGGGACTATAAATCTAAATCTCCTGATAAAGGAAAGGGATTTGATGATGCTCCTCCTGTAGAGGCGAAAACCACCTCAGATGAAGGTGGGGATGTGTACTTGGCTTCTTCAAGTACACATGTAGATCATGAGGCATGGTTGATTGACTCAGGTGCATCCTTTCACTTCACTCCCCATAGAGAGTGGTTCTGCGAGTATGAGAAATACGATGGTGGTGATGTCTTCTTAGGAGATGATAGGAAGGCTAGAATCATTGGTCGGGGAAAAGTAAAGTTGAAGTTGCAAGGTGGAAGGGTTAGAACCTTTACGGGTGTTCTACATATTCCTGCGTTGGCCAGAAATCTGATTTCTGTAAGAAAGTTGGATGATGCAGGTGTAAAGATAGTGTTCGAGAAGGATACCTGCAGTATGGTTCGAGGAGCACTGGTATTGATGCGGGGAGTTCGGATTGGAACTCTGTACAAGCTGCAAGGTAGCACTATTGTTGACAGATGTAATACTTCTATGGTTCTTGAAAATGGAGCAGAAAATCTAGTGGTCTCTGGAGAGAAGACCATGTTGTGGCATCAAAGTCTTGGACATATTGGAGAGAAGGGCCTTTGAATACTTCATGGTAAAGGTATGGTAGAAGGTATGAGTAATAGCTCTTTGGATTTTGATTTCTGTGAAAATTGTGTATATGGGTAGTAGAATCGGGTGAGTTTCCCCTCAAGTGGTAAGAGGGTGAAACAAATATTAGAACTTGTGCACAGTGATGTGTTTGGACCTATGAAGGTTCCATCACTAGGTAAGTCTATGTATTATGTATCATTTATAGATGACTTCTCAAGGAATACACAGATATATTTGCTTAAGAAGAAATCTGAACTCTTTGATAGGTTTAAAGAATTTAAGGCTCTGGTGGAAAACCAAACAGAGAAGAAGATAAAGGTGTTGAGGACAGATAATGGTGGAGAGTTTTACAATAAGGAATTTGAAGAATTTTATAAGAAGTGTGGGATAGCACTGCAGAAGACTACTCCATACACAACTAAGCAAAATGGAGTTGCAGAAAGAATGAACAAGACATTGATGGAAAGAGCAAGAAGCATGCTTAGTGGTGCCAGGTTAGGATAGGAACTCTGGGCAGAGGTGGTGGAGACAACATGTTACCTGGTCAATGGATCACCTTCATTAGTGTTGGAGGATAAGACTCCACAAGAGGTATGGACTGGTAAGAAACCCTCTCTTTCACATCTGAGGGTATTTGGATGTGATGCATATGTACATGTTCCAAAGGAGAAATGAACCAAGTTGGATAGTAAATCTGAAAAGTGCATCTTTATTGGGTATAAGGATGGTTTAAAGGGTTATAAGCTTTGGAACCCAGTAACAAGGAAGGTTGTGTACAGTCGAGATGTGGTGTTCAGAGAGGTGAAAGATGTTATTAAACATGAGTCCAACCAAAGGAACCTGTGAAGATAGAGTTTGAACTAAAGGAGGAAGAATCAGACTCTGTAGCAGAGGAGGAATCAGAAGATGAAGAGCCACAAACTCCAGTTGTGAAAGATTAGTTCAGAAAGAAGGCAACCAGAAAGTATTAGTCCATTTGCTTTCTGCTTCAAATTTTGCTTTATCTATACGTGATGATGATCCCAACTGTGAAGGAAGCAGTGGATTCAGAGGATGGAAAAACTCTGGAAATAGGCCATGGTTGATGAAATGGCATCTTTGCACAAAAATGAGGCTTGGGATCTGGTGGAGTTGCCGGCTGGAAGGAAACCCATTGGTAGCAAATGGGTGTTCAAGAAGAAGACAAATGTAGAAGGGAAGGTGGAGAAATACAAAACTCAGTTGGTAGCAAAAGGTTATTCCCAGGTGCCGGGAATTGATTTTGGTGATATTTTTTCTCCTGTTGCCAAGGTAACTTCTATTAGATTACTTTTATCTGTTGCTGCTGCTTTTGATTTTGAGGTAGAACAGATGGATGTGAAGACAACATTTCTTCACGGGGATTTGGAAGAGGAAATCTACATGAAGCAACCTGAAGGCTTTGCGGTGAAGGGTAAGAAAGAATTGGTATGCAAGCTAAACAAGTCTATTTATGGGTTAAAACAATCAGCAAGGATGTGGTATAAGAAATTTGATACATTTATATGGGGACTTGGCTTCACCAGAAGCAAAGCAGATCACTGTGTGTATTTTAAATTAATTGATGACCGTGTTATTTATTTGGCCTTGTATGTGGACGATATGTTGCTGGTTGGAAATGACAAAGAAATTATCCAGGATTTGAAGACCCAATTGTCCTCCAAATTCGACATGAAAGATCTTGGTGCTGCAAACTATATTTTGGGCATGGAAATTAAAAGAGATTGGACAAAGAGGAATCTCTAGTTAAACCAAAGGAAGTATGTCTAGACAATATTGCAGAGCTTTAATATGCAGGATAGTAAATCGGTGAAGGTTCCTATTCCTGTAGGTGTAAAGTTATTTGCGGAACAGTGTCCCAAGACACAAGAAGAGGAATAGGACATGTTCCGTGTTCCATATGCAAGTGAAGTCGGTATCCTGGTGTATGTAATGGTCTGTACTAGACTAGGCATTGCACATGCAGTGGGAGTATTGAGCAGGTTTATGTCAAAACTAGGAAAGGAGCATTGGACAACAATGAAGCGGGTTTTTAGGTATTTGCGTGGCACTAGTGAATATGGTTTGTGCTATCAAGGAAGACCAGGATTGGATAGAGTATTGGATATCCATGGCTTTGTTGATGCAGACTGGGCTAGAGATATCGATTATAGAAGATCTACGAGTGGGTATGTGTATAACCTATTTGGAGGTGCAATCAGTTGGATGAGTAAGAAACAATTTGTAGTGGCACTATCAATTACAGAGGCAGAATACATGGAAACCACTCATGCAAGCAAGGAAGCAGTTTGGTTGCAGAGATTGTGTTCAAGTATGGGGTTAGTACAGGATGCTATAAAGATAGGCTGTGACTGCCAAAGTGAAATTTTCTCGGCAAAGAACCCTGCATATCATTCAAAGACAAAGCACATCAATGTTTAGTATCACTTTGTGAGGTATGTGATAGAAGAAAAAAAGGCGTTGCTGGTAAAGGTGGACACTTTGAAGAATACTGCAGATGCATTGACAAAATTTGTGAGCTTTGAGAAGTTCTCTTGGTGTAGAGAAACAATGGGCATTGCAGGGCTGGATAAATGACTAAGCTCTCTTGTGCCCCCCCTATGGAAAGAAAACAAGTGGGAGAATGTTGGGTTGTGCTATATTCTTTCCATGACTAGCCCACGTAGTTAATTGGGGGGTTAGGAGGGGGGCAAAGCCCCCCCTTGTTGCATCGATTACATAGTGGGGGAAGTCACAGGGGGTTTGAGGGGTGCAAGTAACCCCACTCTATGGGGTCCGGGGCAGCACCCCAAAAAATTTTGGTTTTGGATCCTTTGTTAGGTTGGGCAAACCCACTTATGGTTTTGTGCATGATTTTTGCACATGTTTTAGGATGTGATGGTTTTTCAGTCCATGGTTTTAGACATGATGGTTTTTGGTCCATGGTATTGGATGCTTCAACATGTATAAATATGTATTGTAACATTGAAAGGAACATAATGAAAAATCAAGCTGGTAATCCCAGTTTTGGGATCTAGGGGAAAACCCTGTGTATATGTGTTTTATGTGTTATGCTCTCACATTGTTTATTTTCTGTGTTTTAAAATTCGTATGCAGGTAATTTCTATACAGGGTTAAAACCTACAATATCATTCCTTGTACAGGAAAGCAATCAAATCAAAGGAAAGGAGTTGATCCTAGAAAAGGAAAAAGCCAAATTATTCCAGTAAGTTGGCAAAGGTAAGGAGATCATGGAATTAAGTGAGCCTGAAGCATCAAATGGGAGAGGAAAAAGGAAAATACCAAGAACAAGAGGCTTCAAGAAAACTTTGCAAGAAGAGAAAGAACAAATTCTGCTGAATGAGGACCTTGACCTAGAAGATAAGATTGCCCTAGAGGTTCATAAAGATAAGGAATATTGGCTAAATAGGGTAAATGAAAACTTGGAGAAGCTCCTTGAGAAGGAAAATAGGGATAATCAGTTGCTTAAGCACATGGCACACCACTACCAAGCTCAAAACATGATCGCCAATGTCAAAGTAAAGCAACTTGAAAATAAGCTCAAGGAGCCCAAAAAAGACCAAAAGGATGAGGGGAACTTATAGATTCTTGTTGAAGCATCAATGAAGCTATAACAAACATGTTTTTACACCTTCGCTCCAATTTTGTGCAAATTCTAAGCATTTTGAGTTTTTTGAGAAATTTTGGTCTAAATTCAAAAATTTAGTTGCTCCGCTTTTTCCTCAGGCCTCCATTTGAGGAAAGGTCTACATTTTTGGAAATTTCATGCCATCCTCTAAAAACCCATTTGCTCATATTTTGCAGAGGTGCCGCAGTTTCGGAGAAAAAGGCAAAAAAGTGGCAAAAAATAGCATTTTGGACCATTTTTTGACAGGCGCTGCGCTTCTGGAGCGACCTTGGGAGAATGGATTTTTGAAGGCCTTCCCAAGGGCCAAATTCAGAATTTTTTTTTTTTTTGGAAACTATACTTGAAGGGCTAGTTGACCATTCTCTAAGTTTTTCATTTTGAACCATGGAAGGCACCTAAAAATCTGCTCGAAGTCGGTGATGTTGGCATGAATAAATGTACATCATAGGTTGTTTTTTATGTTTATTTGGCTTCATAAAAGAAGCAAACTCCTAAACAAACTCTCCATGAAGTGTTTGAGTTTCACCTTCTCACTCTCACTTGTTGGTTGAATCTTGGAGTCAGTTCCTCCACCAAGGAATTTTACTCCTGAAGGTGGGAAAGTGGTTTAGGAGAGTCTATATGTATCATTTCTCTTTAGGAGAAGTGGGTTGAACTTTTTGTGAAGGAAGCTTGCATGTGATCATCTTTTCAGCTAATACAGAAATAGGTTGCAGCTATTTTCAAGGAACTCTAGCCCAGTGAGTTCATGGTGCTTTTACTTCATTATTTTTGTTTTCGTATGGTGTAAACATATTTATCTACGTTATATCTCTTCTTTCTATGAATGCCTTATAATAAAATACACAGAATTCTTGTTTTTCAAGCTCTGTTATCTGGTTTTCGTAGCTATGTGTATGTCTTCCTAAGCTAATGAAATCATGTTTATTTATTCTCATTAGTTTCTTCCACACTATATCCTCTATACTACACTAGAAATACTAAAAATACACCATGGTTTCTAATATCTAGCTCCTTCTCATATTTTCTCTTGCACTCCTACAACCTAGACCTAATTGTGGCTCCAAACCCTAAAAACAAATTTTCAAACAAACAAACAAATACACATATCTAGCCTAAAATTTATTTTCTTCAAAGTCATATCACTGACAAGAGACTTAGAGAGATCCCTCTCATGCTAATTAGGGGTAGCTACTGAGGTGAAGTGGTTTGAGGTTACCCTTCTCGATTTCCTTTTCAACCTAGGAGATTGTAAGGACTAACATTTTTGGTGGCGTTGCCGAGGAACGACTGTTAAATCATTCCTGGGAAATATCTAAAAGGATTTCAAAGAACTGGTTTTGTACTTCTTAGTTTCCAGTATTAAAAGATAGGCTTAATTCATAAATCTCATCAGTTTAGGGTGTATACATTCTGGCTTCCAAAAAGGCATACCAGGTCAAACCTTGACCCAAATCCACCCTTTATTGTTGAAGATCTAGAAACACTTCTCAGAAAACTTAGATTACCCATCACTAAAAGTGCAGTTCTTAAAATTTAAAAAACATCTTTGCCTCAAAATATGTTTGCCATTGAGCAAATTCGTTTTGAAGAGCAGATAGAATTATCACTTACAAGGTCCAAGTTTGACTCCTGTATCTCTGAGATAACGTTAGAACCTTTAAAGGTTGAAACTCACTCTATCTCTTGAGAATCTTTGTCTGCTAAAACTAATCATGAACTATGGTTGAATTTTGATAAGCTTCAAAGCCTTGCTGACCAACTCCAGATCACTACTGAAAAATATTTTGTTCAATATCAACTTGAATACCTAGCCACAACTTCATCTTTTGTTTACCTCCAAGCACATTTGCTACATCTCCCAAAGTCTCAGTCTCATCATCTTTCATACCTCCCCCATTCATTCCATCTTTGCCTCCACAACCAATTTTAGTAGTTCCATCATCCTCATTAGCATCATCACCCTTTCTTACACAATCCATTGTAGCACCTTCACTATCTCCAGTAGTCATGGTGAGATTTTCACCTCTTTTACTGCCTGCTCAACTCGTTGCTTTGCCTCAAAATTATGGTCAAAGACTCCCTGTGTTTGATGTAAGTGTAGAAATTACAGCTCAACAACATGTTGACAAGTTAATAGATTTCATTGATTTAGAAGAAATTGATGAGGAGAATGTGAAGATGGGGATTATAGCTCAGAGTTTCTCAGGAGATGTTAAGAAATTGTTTCGAAGTATGACAACTAATTCTATTAACAACTCTCAAAGATTGATTGAATTATTCTTAGCTTGTTGGCAAGAGAAGAAAAATCCATTACAGATATTGGCTGAGTATAATTCAATGAAAAAGAACCCAAATGAAATAGTTCAAGAATTCATAGCAAGATTCAATACAGTGTACAATTCCATACCCAATGATATGAAGCCTCCTCCTGGTTTGGCTCTTCTTCATTATCCCGATGCTTTTGATCCGGACATGGATTACCAATGCAGAGAAAGAGACCCCACTACTCTTGAAGAGATGCAACGAAATGTAGTTAGTGTCGTAGCCAATTTTCTCATTAAGAAGTCAAAATCAAAACCAGAGAGGGCGGAGAAGAAAATCGTCTTCAAAGAAGAGGCTGCATCATCTTCTGATGCAAATCTTGACAATCTAATAAAAACTATGGAGAGGATGATGGATAAAATATCCATAATTGATCAACAAGCTGAACCTTCAGTGAAGAATCCTAACTTTTGCAGATAGCAACAACAACAGTTTAGAAATCGATAGAAAGAGTAGCAAAACCAAGATCCTCAAGGTCAAGTAAGAGCTCCATTCCAACAAAATTACATTGAAGGTCAGGAAGAAGATGAAGAAGAAATTGTAGAAGAAATTTACTTCTTTCAAGAAGATGAACTGCCTATTTTCCTAACAGAGGAAGATCAGTTTTTTGAAGACTCTCTTATACCAAGTGATCAACAATTTGTGTTCGCAAGTGAAGATCTGTGGGCTATTCAGACTGAAGAGTACCAAAGAGGATATCAGAATGCCCTCAGTCATCTCCAAAAGTAGTACAATTTGAGGAATAGGAATGTACCTGTCACTCTAACTCAAAAAAGACAAAATCTACAAAAGGATGCACCAAGAAAATAAACCACTCATGCAGGCCAGAATAAAGACAAGGACATTGTCATACTGAATCAGGATAGAAGAAATGAAGCCTCCACCAACAATGTGAGGAAAGATAAAGAACTATAAACTGAAAGGCACGGGAAGGAACCTCAAGCTAAAGGCCAAATAGAAAGGAAGGACATCACTTCTAAAGAGGTAGAAAATAAATCTAATTTTTTAGTTTGGAGAATGAAATTTCTAAATTGAAAATCACCATTCCCCTCACCGAATTGGTAAGGAATGACAAATATAAATTTCAGATTGTGAAGATGCTTAAGGTTGATCAAATGTTTGATACAGTTAATGTGGCTGATGATGAGCCAACAATCCTTTTTAGTCCAACCTTAGAAGGAGCTCCTGAAGATAGTGAAATTCCTCCTTTTTATTTGAGTCTTAAACTTCATGATTTTATCCTTCATAATGCTATGCTAGATTCTGGAGCCTCCCATAATCTAATGCCTAAAGGCATCATGGATAAACTAGGACTGAGCATCACCCGACCTTACCATGATCTTTATTCCTTCGATTCTAGAAGAGTGAAATGCCTTTGCCTTATTAAAGACTTAGTAGTTTCCTTGGACCAAATCCTAGCTAAAAATGTACTCATGGATGTTGTAGTTGCCAATATTCCCCCTAGGTTTGGCATGTTGCTTTCAAGGTCTTGGGGACCAAAATTAAAAGGCACTCTGCAACTTGACTTTTCATACGCCACTATCCCTGTTTTTGGAAAGCTCTAGAAAATTTATAAAGAAAATAAGATGAAATTTATGTTCAGCAATAAGGAGAAGCCAATCAATCATCCTATACATGTTTTTCATATTGATCTTGATTATTTCATTCTGTTTAGTGATATAAATTCTGTTGATGATGTAAAGTCAGATAGTGGAAATTTCAGAAGTTCCCAAGGTAATGAGCAACATACATGAATCTATTACAACAGAAGGTAAAGAGGTTAGTGAAGAATGTATGCAACCTGCAAATTCTATTGGGGAAATTCAAAGAATGGTGCAAAAAATAGAAAATTTTGAGATAACTGTTCAAAATCCTAAAAATCAAAAATTTCAATCTTCAGAAATCCTTTTTCCATATGAAGAAAATGGTCTTTGGACTATGGAGTTCGATGGTGCATCGAGAAGAGAAGGAGAAGGAATTAGTGTCTAGATACATTGTCCATTACATCATTCAAACAAAATCCCTCGAAATGTGAGAATGAGATCTTACAAGTTGGATTTTGAATGTTCAAACAATGTGGCAGAGTATGAGGCATTGATTATTGGCCTCAAAATTCTGAAAAAGTTGGGAGCAAAAAAGATTTCTGTTTATGGTGATTCCAAATTAGTGATCAAGAAAGTCAAAGGGGAATACCAAGCCAAGCACCCAAGAACGAGAGCTTACTACAATGTTGTACTTGATACTCTTAAGACTTTTTCACAATATACTTTATCTCTTATTCCTAGAACTCATAATGTCATAGCTGACTCACTCGCCACTACAACAAGTATCGTGAAGATCCCTATTCATCCTAATCATAAGTACTCCATCCATGTCAAACATCACCCAGCTGTCCTAGATAATATGAGATTTTGGCAAGTGTTTGGTGATGATAAGCAAATAGACAATTTTCTGCAATTGGAGGGAGAATTTCATAATTGTCATATTGATGATGCATACAACTTTGATGATCCAAACATCCACTCAACTGACATTGAAGTAATACAACTCAAGGAAAACAACATTCCAAGAGGATTGGTGCCTTTGGAAGAGTTATTTGACAGAGGTGATGTCACCAAGAAGCCCACCATGGTTCCTACATAAAAGGGAGTTGAAGATGTAAACATTGGCATAGATGAAAACCCTAAAATGGTCAAGTTATCAAATTCCTTATCTCTTGAAAAAAAGTGTAATTATATGTCTTTAATGAAGGAATTTTTTGATGAATTTTCTTGACACTATTTAGATCTAAAATTTTATGACAAAAATATCATTCAGCACACCTTTCCTATTAAGCTCGATCAGAAGCCATTTCGCTAGAAATTAGGGAGAATCAATCCCGAGTTGCTGCCATTGATTGGAAAAGAGGTAAATAAACTTTATAAGTCTGGAATCATAGTCCCAATTTGGTTTTCTGAATGGATGTCTAATCTAGTACCTATGAGAAAGAAGACCAGGGAAATTTGTCTATGTATTGATTTTAGAAATATCAATAAGGTGTCCTTGAAAGACAACTATCCATTACCTAAGATGGATCACATACTATAGAGGGTGGTTGGATCCTCTAGGATGTCACTGTTATATGGATACTCTCGATACAATCAAATTTTGGTACACAAGGATGATCAACTCAAGAAAACCTTCACAACATCATGGGGTACATTCACGTATGCTAAGATGCCTTTTGCATTGAAGAATGCAAGAGCTACTTTTCAACAGGCTATGGGCATAGCTTTTTCAAATGAAAAAGATGTATTTCTGGTTATTTATCTTGATTATCTTATAGTGTTTTAAAAATCTGATGAAGATCACTTGCATCACTTAAGGATTGTTTTTCAGAAATGTTGAAAGTTTGTCATCTCAGTTAACCCAAAGAAGAGCTTATTCGCCATGGAATAAGGTAAGCTACTAGGACACATCATCTCTAAAGATGGCATCCACATTGATCCTGCAAGAGTGGAGGCCATTCAGCGACTAGACTTCCCCAGGAACAAGGAAGAGTTTCAGTGTTTCAATGGGAAAATTAATTTTTTGAGAAGATTTATTCCTAATCTAGCTGAGCACTTGAAAGAAATGACAAACATGTTAAAGAAGGACAACGAGGTAAAGTGGTCTTTGGAGGCTAAGATATCATTTCATGCTGTAAAGTTTGCATTATCTACTGCTCTTATTTCGATTAGCCTAGATTATACTTCAGATTTCATCGTCTTTTCTTTTGCTTCTGAACATATGTTAGCAACAATCCTAATGCAGAAGAAAGATCAAAAAAATGAGCAGCCTATAGCATTTTTCAATCGCACTGAAAGAGATGCAGCACTAAGATACAATATCGTTGAGAAGCAGGCATTGGCATTGGTAAAATCCCTCAAGGATTTTCGAGATTATATTCTACATTTTCATACCATTGCTTATGTTCCTACTGCAGCAGTAAAAGAAATTCTTGTGTAGATAGATCCTGAAGGAAGAAGAGGAAATTGGATTGCAGCCATGCTAGAGTATGACTTGGAGATAAAGCCTACAAAGGTCATCAAAGGACAATGGTTCGCCAAGCTCATGGCCGAATCAAATCTACATGCACTAGATATCAATTTGATTGCTGCATTGTTTGAGGAACAAGAAGAAGACTACCCTTTCCTACAGGTGTCTGATATGTTAGTGTCCTCACCCTGGTATTCTGACATTGTCTATGTCTTGCAGCACTTGAATCCCCCTTCAAAAGTCTCCAAAGGTAAAGCTATATCACTGAAACTGAAAGCATCAAAATATTTTATTCTAGGTGGTGTTTTATTTTGGAAATATCCTTGAGGTGTGCTGCTGAATTGTTTGGTAGAAAATGAAGCTAAAGATGTAATGAAGGATTTTCATAAAGGAGATTGTGGCAGTCATCACTTTTGGAAAACTATAGCAAATAAGATGTTAAGAGCTGGCTTCTATTGGCCTACCCTCTTTTCCAATGCATAAAAAACAGTCATGAGCTACCATGAATGTTAAAATTTTCAAGGAAAGAGGAATATTTTTCCATTACCACTACAACCCATTTTAATTTCAGCTCCTTTCCAGCAATGGGGTCTTCACTTCATTGGCAAATTCCATACTTAGTCTTCAGCATAACATAAATGGATATTAACAACCACCTACTACTTTACAAAGTGGATTGAAGCTATCCCAACTAGGCAAGCTATTGATTCTGTCATCATTCAATTCCTGGAGTCTAATATTTTGTGTAGATTTGGCTACCCATAAAAAATAACTACAGAAAATGTTGTTGCTTTCAAATAAAAAAGAACGGTGGAATTTTGTGCTAGGACATTCTACTGCTTATGGTCTTGCTGAATCTTCCAATAAATCCTTGGTTAATATCATCAAGAAGGTCCTAGAGGTAAACAAGAAGAATTTGCATAAAAAACTCATCAATGCCTTGTGGGCAAACATGGTCAGCACTAAAAAATCAATAGATATGTCTCCTTTTCAGCTGGTATATGGAGTTGATACAGTATTTCCTTCATCTCTTTCTGTCCCAGTAATGAAAATTCTACAGGAATTGGATAGTGAAACTAATGAAATACAAAGGAGAATAAATCATATGATTCATTTACAACAGACAAGAGAAGAGGTTTTTCAGAACACATCCAAACTCTAGGAAAATATTAAAAATATTAATGACCGCAAAACCAAGGAAGACAATTTCAATCTGGGAGATGTGGTTCTTTGGTGGGATGCTAGAAATGAAGAAAAAGGCAAACATGGTAAGTTCGAAAACTTATGGAAGGGCCCTTACAGAATTTCTGCCTTCAGAGGAAAGAATGATTTCTTGCTGAAAGAAACGGATGGAAGAGATTATTCAAGAGGGGTGACCAATGGTAGGCTTCTCAAGCACTACTATGTCTAAAAAGTCCTGAAAATTCATCATCATTGTACATACTAGTGTGTATTTTACTTCCAACATTTTAGATATCTGTCATAGGAGTTTGAAGCCTGAAGTGAAGGCCCTAAGGCTCTTTAAGTCAGCACTGTTTTCATTTTTTATTTTTCAATTTTTTCTGTCATGTCGAAAGGTTAGTCAGTTTTAAGTCAAACGTCAATTTTTATGCATGTTGACTCCATTACCCAATGAATAAGGCTACTTGGTATACGGTGTTCTTGACACCTCCAAGGAGCTGCCATACCTAGTTGGAGCTAATGTTAGTGTCAGTCTTGTTAGCCTATCACCTGGATCAAATATGCTTTTACTATGTTTTTTCCAGACTTTCAAATCAATTTTTTTCTGTTACTAGGTTTGCACAACAAATTTGGTCATTGTTTGGTCAGTCTAAAGGTGAAGTCATTCTTTAGAAATTCACTCATGTTGGTTGCCTATAACACTTTATGAAGGTGTCACATTAAAAATGGATCAGTCGTCATCATCATTCCATCTGGTCTCGGGTCATCCATTAGGTCGTTCGGGTTTCCAAGGTCCACCAATTTCATGAATAAAACCAGCATTGAGTAAAACGTGACAAAGCAACTTTTGGAAGTTGATCTTGATTTTTCACACACTCCTCATACTCTCATGTTCCAAAAGTTCCAGAAAAAGAAGCTCCAACACTCAGGAAAGTAAAAGGACATCTCAGGTTTCGAATGGTAAAGTAACTCTGTTTTCATAAAGTGAAAATCAGTTTCTAAAGGAGGGTGGGTCCCATTTATTTTTGAAAAAGTGAAGAAACTTTCCCTATATAAACTCAAAATCCCCAAATTCATTCATTCATATACTATTCACTCTTTGTTATCAAGCTATCTCATCCAAGAGAGCAAAAAATTCGGTTTCCTAGGTGAAATTGGCAAAAAAAATCAGGCATTTCACTTAGAAGCACTGTGCTGCGCTTAGGAGGCCGGTGCTACGCTTAGAAGAACTACGTTGCGCTCAGGAACACTGCGTTGTGCGCACGACAGAGTGACCCGAAATCCTTCAAAACTCTCCCAAACTTCATATTTTCGCTTGCAAGCTTGACTTTATTGACTCCTAAGCTAAGGAACAAGTAAGTACACCATCATCATCCCTCTTTTGCTTTTCCAATTTCATCTCATGTCAATGATTCTTGAAGTTAGGGTTTGTAGCAAAATTTGCATGGGAAATGATAAGATGAAAATGGCCATCATTATTTTTGATCACTAAAGCATGTAAAATGATATTCTACACCTGCATACATGTTTAATGAGCCATTTTAACCATTTTACCCACCTCGAAACAAAGTTTTAACACTAAAAAAAAAAATGCTAGCTCAGTCCTAGAGGTTTTTGGGAAAGTTTCCTCATAAACCCTGTTGTTTCTTCCTGCAAGCAAATCATTCTTCCACTTTCTCTCCACTCATTTTCATCAGCTTCCAAAGTCCTTTCACCTTTCTCAATACCCCTCCATCACTTTGTCAAAAAAACACCTTCATGTCACTTCATTTCCGTTCACACCTCATATTTTTCACTACATGTTGCTAGGACTTTGTGTCATCATGGAGGCAAAATCTTTGCCAAAAAGAAAAAGACAACATAAAGGAGGGAAGATCCTTAGATACAAACCATCAGATTGCAATACAATCAACTCCTATCCTTTCATCAAACAATTCTTTGAGGATGTCCACCGCTTGGAATTTTGCAAAAGGGTGAGTGAGGTGGGATTTCATGAGCAACTAATAGATTGGGTGCAAACTCAACTGAAAGGAGAAATTGTTGTCATTGCTAGTGTTGAGTTCAGCTTTTCAGTGGCCTCCATCTCAATTGCAACTGGGTTATCCGACAATGGCGAATATTGGTTCAAAGGAATGAGCCTAGATCTTGAATACTACAAGCCTTTCTTGAAGACGCCATACATGTTGAAAATGCAACAAGATGATGGAGCTTAGTGAAAATAAGTCGTCTTCACTAAGTGGGCCCGCAGGCTATTTTTGGCGCAAAGTCTATTTTTAGACATATGGATCATGGTCTATGAGTTGCAGGATGTTATTTATGGATGATTGGTCATGTTAGTAAAAATAGATGGACCTCTATTTTTAGACATATGGGCAGAGTCTATTTTTAGACTGCCAGTCAAAAAATAGAACAGTAAAATATTATTAGCTCTTAATAATATTTGGACTATAAACATTATCTTATCCTCTTGCAGCACTTCAGTTCGAGCTACGGATGTGGCACATGCAACTGCCAGAAGGAAATACGCTTTTCCGATGGGTTAGTTGAGCTATTTCATGATGGACTTCAGTTAGAACTCAAGTGATTGAGTTTGGTGGAGTTGATTGAGGAGTTGATGGAGTTGTGTTCAGTTTGACTTAGTTGAACTAGTTGTATTTAGTCTAACTGACAAATGCACTAGTGATGAGTGGTGTGAATTAATTATTAATTAATTCACTAATTATTAACTCTTAAATCAACTAAAGAATACATCAGTTAACTCAGTGCATGGACAGTTCAGTGGAGACAAGTGTTAGAGGTGGGTGAAAGGGTGAGACTACTATCAAATGTGACTATAGCTGTGCATGAGATTTGCACAATCATTGATTGAGATTTCCAATGAGGATTGCGCAGTACAAGCCAAAGGGATTTCAAACTTGGAAAACATCTATTCTCAACTTGGATTGCGCAGTAGAGGCAGGAAAACAGTGGAGGAGATTTGAACCCGTGACTTGTTCAGATCTAGCTAGTTTTTGTGTAGATGTGGCGGATAGTACTGAGTACTTGTGAGGATTATTTACTAGTATTGTTAATGTTCTCTTCATTATAATATACAGATAGTTGGGGGTTTTCAGCTGTATGCTTTCCCCATTACATACTATGTTGATATGTGTGATTGATGTTTCAATGTGTGCATGCGATTGTTTTTTTTAATTCCGCAAATTGCTGATCAATGGTAAAGGAGGTTATGTATTATGCATGCATTCCACAAATAGTGTATAATCAGGATAATCTCTGTGAATAAGTGTTATATTATTCAAATTTCTACAATACAAAGAAACACCTACTCACCTCATGCCTTTCAGATATTTATTGGAGAAATACGCCCCTTTCATGAAAACTGCCATGATATTCTTCACTTGTGAAGGTAGATTCTCTAGGTTGTATGCCTATCATATTCTCCTCTTGATTCATTTCACCTCTGAAAAACGACTCAACATGTGTAATTATCTATTCAAGGGTATTTCCAAAATGTATGAAAAAAATACAATTAAAGGACAAAGAGCACTCCCCAAGCTTGTTCCATCACAGTCTCATCAAAACCATTGTACTTCACCATCTGGTAGAGAGAGGTATGGCTTGGGAAGCCTTTTTGGAAGCAGCCTTGAAATGGCATGAGAAAAATGCAGCATCTCAGTCTCCTAGTGCACTAAAACAACAAGCAGAGGTGGGGTCATCTAACAAAATAGTGGAGAAGACTTAGCTACCCAAACCTAAGGCGACTAAAGTGTATAAGAAAGGGCAAAGGCTTGTGTTTTCTTCTCACAGAGAGAAAGGGGCCAAGCCTTCTTCATCAACAAAACAGGGATCGTTAGCAAAGGATAAAGACTCAGTTGACCGTGAGTTTGAACTAGTTGATTCAGAGGCCGAGGATTAGACTTCAAACATGCGACAAAAAATTAGGGATAAGTACTATCAAATCAAGGAGCTAGCAATCAATTTGGAAAGAGCAAAATATGTTATATCAATCCTTGAATAGGAAAACAATCAACTCAAAGCAAAGGAGTTGATCCTGGAAAAGGAAAAAGCCAAATTATTGCAACAAGTTGGAAAAGGTAAGGAGATCATGGTATCAAGCGATCCTGAAGCATCAAAAGGGAGAGGAAAAAGGAAAAGACCAAGAAGAAGAGGCCTCAAGAAAGCTTAGCAAGAAGAGCAAGGACAAATTCTGCTAAACGGGGACCTTGACCTAGAAGATGGGATTGCCCTAGAGGCTCATCAAGATAAGGAATATTGGCTAAATAGGGTAAATGAACACTTGGAGAAGCTCCTTGAGAAGGCAAACAGGGATAATCAATTGCTCAGACACATGGCATGCCACTACCAAGCTCAAAACATGATTGCCAATGTCAAAGTAATACCACTTGAAAATAAGCTCAAGGAGGCCAAAAAAGACCCAAAGGATGAGGGGAACTTAGAGATGCTTGTTGAAGCATTAGTGAAGCTATAAAAAATATGTTTTTACACCTTCCCTCCAATTTTGAGCAAATTCTGAGCATTTTGAGTGTTTTGAGAAATTTTGGTCTAAATTCAGAAATTCAGCTGGTCCAGAAGGCGTTGTGCTTTTTCGCCAGTCCTCCGTTTGAGGAAAGGTCTGCATTTTTGGAAATATTTTGCCATCCTCTAAAAACCCATTTGCTTAGATTTTGCAGAGGTGGCTCAGGTTTAGAGAAAAAGGCAAAAAAGTGGCTAAAAACTAGCATTTTGGACCATTTTTGACAGGCGTTGTACTTTTGGAGTGACCTTGGGAGAATGGATTTTTGAAGTCCTTCCCATGGTCGAAATTCATAAATTCAAATTGTTATGGAAACTAGACATGAAGGGCTAATTGACCATTCTATTAGTTTTTCATTTTGACCCATGGAAGGAACCTAAAAAGTAGCTCAAAGTCGGCATTGCGCTTCTGCAATTTTCTGTGTTTGAAATTGTAAATTACATTGTGTAAATTTCTAGTTTCTAGTTTGACTTAGTCAAAGTCAAGATTCTCTATGTAATGGCACTAGTTTCGAGGCTAGGTGGTGTAGGCATGAGTAAATTTACATCATAGGTTGTCTTTTATGTTTATGAGGCCTCATAAAAGAAGAAAACTCCTAAACAAACTCTCCATGAAGTGTTTGAGTTTCACCTTCTCACTCTCACCTGTTGGTTGAGATAATATTGGAGTCCGTTCCTCCACCAAGGAATTCGACTCCTGAAGGTGGGAAAGTAGTCTAGGAGAGTCTATATGTATCATTTCTCTTGAGGAGAAGTGGGTTGAACTTTTTATGAAGGAAGTTTGCATGTTGTTGGGCCTAGGAATTATCCTTAAAATGCATCCACTTTCACTCCATTCACACATTTTCTCACCTCTATTCCACCACCATATCACCACATCAGCTTCACTTTCATGATTATATGGGTTAACTTTGTTGGAAA
>APFE031580599.1:0-15166 GCA_000404065.3 Pinus taeda
TTTGTGGCTTTATATTATTATTGTTAGGTCAGCTGATTTATATTGTGACTCCTTAGACTCCTATATATAGAAAGGAGGTTTTTTCATTTGAATCAGGCAAGAATTGTTAATTTATGTAATGTAAAGGAGGTTACCCCCTCGAAGAGGTTGAATTCTAAGGCGTTGATCTATCTTTTCTATATTTTCTTGAGCTGGTTTCATAACACTACTCAACACATATTGGCATACCCTGGCACCCTACACAACCTAGCATGCCTTAGAACTTGACATGTGTTGGAAAGCCTTAACACTCTACGACAAATCTTAGCACACCCTAGAACTACCTATAATACTTTATCACTTCTTGACTTGCCCTTATATTTCCTAGCATGCCTTACCAATGATTATCATACCTTGTAACTCCCTCCTTAACATCATAACTAGCACTTATGGACACTCCCTTCACACCCTCATATTCATTCACTTTCATTAATTTGCACATGATGCTCACTTATGTTGTTTTGGTATTCCCTCAAAGTCTTGAACATGTATTGGCACTCTATAGCACAACTTTACATTCTTCAACGTGCCCTACAAATTCATACCATGCATAACACTCTATGATGCACATTGGAACTTGGCACATGTTGGTGCTTGGAAGCTCTTAGCATGTTTGGCATGGGTTGAGATTACTTGGTATGCTTCAGAATGGTTTAATATTAAATTTATTTGAGACCAATTTTTGCAATGTAGACGAGAAGAAATACATGAATATTTTGAACTTAGAATTCACTAACACTTGGCACTTGGCACTTATTTGCACCTAGCGTTGGTGTGCCTAGCATGTCCCTCATGGAGAAGATAAATTTATGACTTATTAACCCCATTATGTGTTACTTTCCTTGTAGTTTAACTTTTTCCTCCCTTTTGTTTCCCTAAAGTTCCTTTTAATGCATTGTTAAGCTCTTGCACATCTTGGCATGCCTTACCACATGACACATCTTAGCATCTTTGACATGCCTTCACACTATGTCAGACATTTTAGCATTTCAAGTCACACCTTGGAACTGATGCCCTCACAATTATCCTTACATTTTTCAACCACTTGGGAACCTTACACTCCCTTCAACACCTTGGCACTCCCTAGTTGTCATGACCTCATAGATATCCTTACTTTTTTTGCAACTCGGGAATCTAACTACTCATTAGAAAAGCAATGTTACACCCAACCGAAAGTATCCCTCTCTCTAAAATTTCTTTTTCCACACCTTTTCATACCCATATTATTCTATCCTATAAATCCTATTCTGAACCTCTCCTAAAACACTTGATCCTTGGGACATCTAGAATTCACTAACACTCCTTGGCACACACTCTTATTCATTTACTTCCAAGAATTGTGACCTAGTTCTTCCGTTGTGTTCCCTTTGCACTCCCTAACACTCCTGAACATGAATTCACATTTTACGTCATGCATTAGCATGCTCTTTCATTCCATGGCTTTCCGTGACACTCCTTACCTATCCCACCCTCAAAACTAACCTTAGGTTTTCTGATAGTTGGGAACCTAATCAAGTCTTGCCTTGACTACAATAGCTTTGCCAATTCCTTGGAACTCATGAACACTCCTTAGCATGCATTGGAACACCTTAGCTCTTGGCACATATTGGTATGCTTCCCTGGCACTCTAACATGCCTTGGTATTGCATATAATACCTTGTTACTCCCTCCTTAAAAAAATTGGAACTTGTTGAAACTTCATCTCCATACGTTTGAAACTAGTGTCCCCTGTGCTTCCCTAGAACTTGGCCTTAACACTCCCTACCATGTCTTTGTGCCATACCTTGGCACCTGCAACATCTTGGCATGCCTTAGAATTTGGCTTGTATTGGCATGTTTAACATTCCTTCAAACTATGTAGCATGTCTTAGTACTTTGTGGAATTCCCTCGCGCACCTTGCCTATCCCTAGATTTCATGAACTCATTGATAGCCTTACTTTTTTAATGACTTGGGAACCCAAACAAGTCATAGGAAAAACAATTGTGTGCCCAACCCAAAGTCTCTTTTTGCCTAAAGTTGCTCTGACAAGCCCCTTATTGTAACCATAGGCTCCCCTCCTACAATTCATATTCTAAACTTATCATAACATACTTTGTCCTTGAGACACCTGGAACTCGTTGACAATCCTTGGAACACACTTTTATTTGTCCACTTACATGCATTTTGACCTAGTTCTCCATTTTGATTCCTTGTCACTCCCTAAAACACCTCGACATGAATTGACAATTTCTGACATGTGTTAGCATGTATTTTCATTCCTTGGAATGCCCTAGCACTCCTTAGTTTCAATGCCCTAATAACTACCCTTAATTTTTTAGGGACTTGGGAACCTAACCAAGTCTTGCATCGACTAAAACAACATGACCAAGTTATAGTTACTACACCTAGACTATGCCTTGTTCACCTAAGAATTGAATATAACTCATCTTATTCCACTCATGTACAATTTCAACTTATCCCACTTAAGAAGTTACAAGTGACCAATTCAAGGGTCATGTCTAACCGTGGCCATAAAACAATTGAGCAACATAGTTTACATCTTGACATGCCATAACACTTGGCACATCTAACAATCCCTTGGTACTATGTTGCATGTGTTACCACTGCCTGCATCCCTTTGCATGCTTTGGCACTTTCTAGCACACCCTACCACTCCCTAACATGACCTGACACTCTAGCATGGCTTGGAACTTCCTAGCATATATCCTTGTCACTCCCTCCTTAACACACCTGAAACTCACTAATACTCCCTATCACACACTCTCGTTCAACCTTTGCCTCTATTCAGTTTGAAATAGTTCTCTCTTGTGTTTCCATGGCACTCCCTGGCACACATTACACACCCTGATACCTGGGAAATCTTGGCATGTCGCCTTGGCACTCTAGGATTACCTGGAACTACCTAGCATACCTTGTCACTCCCTCTTTAACACAACTACAATTCATGGACACTCCATATCACACTCGAATTCATTCATTTCCATGCATTTGAAACTAGTGCTCCCTTGTTCTTCTGCAACACTCCCTAAAACTCCCTAACGTGCATTGGCACACCCTATCACCTAGCACATCTTGGCATGTTTCCATAGAATCTAGCATACCTTACCACTTCATAGAATATGTTGTCACTCCCTCCTTAGAAGACACTTCTCGTCACAAAATATTATTCATTCATTTCCATACATTATTTTGACCTAGTGCTCCCTTGTGTTTCCATGGCACTTTGTAACACTTCCTAGCATGCGTTGACAAACCTTAGAACCTAGTACATCTTGGAAACATGCTTCCTGACACCATAGCATTCCCTAACACTAACTAACATAGCATGTCACTCCCTCCTTAACACACCTGAAACTCACTAAAAAATCCCTGTCACATATTCTTATTCATCCATTTCCATGCTTTTTGGCTTAGTGCTCCCTTATGTTTCCCTCGCACTCACTAATACTCCTTAGCACACATTGGCACACCTTGTGAGTTGGTACATCTCGACATGGTTCCCAATAACTCTAAAATGCATTGGCACTGCCTATCATACCTTATCACTCCCTCCTTAGGATACTTAGAACTTGGTAACACTCCCTATTACACACACTTGTTCATTCATTTCCAAGCAATTAAATCTAGTGCTCTGTTGTGTTTCTTGGAACTCCCTAACACTCCTTAAAATGAATTGGCACCACACCCTAAGAACTAGCACATCTTGGAATGCCTTATCACTTGGCATGTATTAGCTTGCCTAACATGTGTTGAAACTATCTAGCATCTGTTAGAAATTCTTGGCAATTCTTGGCTATAACATTGATGAATCAATTCTCATAATAGTGCATGTAATTGAGGAAGAGATAATTGAGGAGGAGAAGAATGTGTGGATAGTATAATTCTAGAGTATCCTTCAATGTCTATAGGTATAATTTTTTTTTATTTTGCAATTCTAGATAATAATTTTTTATCCAATAGAATTAAGTGAAAGGATAGTTTTAACATGATATTTTGATTCTATTTCTTCAATATATTCAAAGATATTCTCTTTTTTTCTGCATTATCTACTATTGACAAGTCTTTTTATTTGAAATTGAGTATATATATATATATATATATATATATATATATTCATATTCGACCATGTGTTTCAATGATTAAAATTTCATCTAGAGCTATTTTCATCTCTCCCTTATTCCAACATAATGGAAATTTCATATAATGTTTTCATTTATATTTTGTATTTGGTTCATCAAATCTTTTGAGATATCCCATGGAGCCTTGAATGCTAATATTATTGACTTCGTTTTTTTGTGTTATTGTTGGCATAGACAAATGTCTTATCCTATTTAATTTTCTAACTCCATTAATTCATTTTCAATAGTAAGGGCCATCATTATACATCCATAATTCCAATATTTTTTTGGGCTTATGTGGAAGAAGGAACATTTCTAGTAATAAGATTGCTACTAAATGCATTGTTATAAAGGCAAGGACTAATATGTGACACCTCATTTTCAAATAATAGTTCAAAGTATTAGGATAAACATATTTTATTTGAATAGCATCTCTGCAATGTGAGATGTTTATTAACCCTATTAGATATTAGTTCTCTAATAAATGAACAACAATTTTCTTAGACCAATTCCCATGTTTCTATTGGGTTGTGTTATATTATTTCCACGTAGTTAACAAGGGGTTTGAAGGGCACCCATAACCCCACATTATGTTAGGTTGGGCGGACACACCTATGGTTTTGTGCACAATTTTCGCACATGTTTTTTGGACACAATAGTTTTTGGTCCATGGTACTGGACGCAATGGTTTTTGGTCCATGGTATTGGATGTGATGGTTTTCGGTCCATGGTATTGGATGCTTTGGCATGTATAAATATGTATTGTAACGTTCAAAGGAACATAATGAAAAATCAAGCTAGTAGTCCAAGTTTTGGGATCCAGGGAAAAATATTTGTGTATATGTGTTTTGTGTGTTCTACTCTCGTATTATTTATTTTCTGTGTTTTATAATTCATATGCAGGTAATTTCTGTATGATCTTAAAACCTACAATTTCTTTTTGTGATATTAAAATAAAATTGATGAAAAGGATTGTTCCCTTATTTTTTTCTGTTTTGCAATATGTGCATATTAAGATAACACTAATCAAACGGGTCATTCCCTTATTTATTCTCTATGTTGCATTACGTGCTATATATATTCATGAGGGTTACATAAAATATCATGAATATTCTCTCATTTTTTGTGAAGAATAAAATCTAAGATGTATTTTTTAAAAGCTTAAATTGACCACACAGTTTCAAAAAAAAGGGGACCTTTTATAGGAGTTCAAATTACGTTTCGGTTGTGCAAGATTAAGGATAATTGTAAGAGATTCCTTAATATAAACATGTCTAGAGTAACCCTGAATATGGACATATGTGGTATAAAATGAAGATAGTGTAAAAGAGACTATCCATGTGAATTTATGTCATGATTGGAATTATATTTTTATACTTAAAAGTGAAATTAAGAAGCATTACATTGATTTAGTGTGAAATATATTCATATACCTTGTAAGTAATGTTTAAGAAGCATTTTCAAAATTTTATTATATGGCACTGTTATATTTTTCCAAAACATATCACGACGGAGAATACTAACCCATATTTGTTTAACCCACACATTCCCCTAAATGCTATAATGCTCAAATTCACCATTTCCTTAATGTTTTTACATTAACCTTACTTATGCCAATGAATGTAATCTTATAAATAATTAATATTTTTAATATTTATTTACAACCATGCTACTAAATTTCAAAAAGATTTTGTTTTGTTACAAACAAAAATCTAGGGAAGTGAAAAATGACCATGCTTATGTTTGTAGTATTTCTTTTAGTATTCTTGCTTCAAGAAGAAACTATATTTAATTCTATATATTCAACCTTTTCCAATTTTTCATTTCTCTAGATTTCTTCCCTACAATTAGTCTTCATTAGTTACATATTTGGATATCACATGATTTGTTTTAATTACATCGCTCAATACTATATAATCCTATAAAAAAATATATTTTATTAAGCTGTGAATAATAAATGAATCTATTACACTATATTTTACATTATTAATGAGTTATAAAATATTGGGCATGGATATTTGATTTATATCATTTAATACATACACACCTCATATAAGTTAAAAGTTGAACTATCTTTGTGACTTGCAAACTTACCTTCTCTGTTCAACTCTTTTTACACTTAGGGTCAGGAGTTTATAGCCATTATTGATTTCTGCTAGTTACTATATATCTCCCATTAATAATAGTATGATATCCATCATAGCCAAGATTTAATACATGTATATTCACGGAAAAAAACTTTCAGTATTAATCTTCAAATAACATTCATTAGGTATGCATAAATTGTGTACGTGTATATGTCATTTTCCCCTTTCTTTCAAATATTTGAGCATCTTAACATATTTTCTCGACATATATTTTCTTGATAATGTTATGATGGAGAAGGGCTTAAGAACTTCTAACTCTACTTTATAAATATTTTTTAATTCATAGAATTTTATATAAGGACTTTCATATTTATATATTGAACTATTTCATTATTTCCTTTGCAATAATGACATGCTTGGACAATTCCTTAATCATGTTTTTAATTCCATCGATATATATGGTTTGCAAAAGTGAAAATTCAACATTTTCTAAATATGCATTGATATAGGTTGTTTTAATCTAATGACTCTTCATTAATTACATATTCTATTATTTGGATATCATAACATCAATTTAAATAGTGTGGTTTCAACTTGCATGATACCATAAAAGCTTATATTTCATCAAGCCATAAACTATAATTTAAGCACGTTCACTCTATTTCACATTTTTTATGATTTGGTAAAGTTTAGACATGCATATTTTATATATCTCTTTTAATACATATATAATGACTTTATGCTAAGAATTACAACATATTTTTAATCTCCATTAATTCTAAATCGTATATGGGCTGCATAATAAATTGTATGAATTGTTTCCTATCTCTATTCAATATCCCATATTATCCTTTCTAACTTACGTTTAAGAAAATTATAACTAAATTAGGAAACTTCTAGTATTCTCTTCACTAGTTTTGGCACTAGGCTTCACCATGTCCTCATAAAAGGTGTATATATATCTATAACTTTTTTCTCTTTCAATAGTTTCAACATCTAGTTAAAACATGATAGTTAAAACATGATATAAAGAACTCACCTTTATCTCTTGTTCCAAATATTTCTTGCTTCAAAGGATTTTGGTTTAGAATTTCGAGGTTCAAAGTTGATGTATTTACATAGTCCCGTAATCATTTTCTAATTTTATCAATACACATCATAATGAAATGACAATGAATTTATCTCCATTCCGTACTCTTATGATGTTTGATGGATATTTTCATTTTTTATTAATCTATTTCTCTCTTTCTAATGACAATGATCAAAACTATGCTTGTTACATTCATGGTGAACTTAGCACATTTGTTGAAATACTCACAAAAATAACTCTTAAGTCCCACAATATGGTGTTCATTTTAATATGGGGAACCAAAATGATATACATCAGAAAACAAATCTAATATAAATAATAGTAATAAGAGAATGTGTTTGGGAAAATATCTTTCTAATATTTTTGGCATACATTTTTTTATATCAATTGATGTTATGATAAGGGTGAAACCTTCATGATAACATCAATCTAAAATCACAATAATTTTCTTGTCCTTTCTCATGCAACATAAATGGTTACTTCAAATATAGCTTCCAACCCAGTTGGTGTTTGGGAAAATATCTTTCTAATATTTTTGGCATACATTTTTTTATATCAATTGATGTTATGATAAGGGTGAAACCTTCATGATAACATCAATCTAAAATCACAATAATTTTCTTGTCCTTTCTCATGCAACATAAATGGTTACTTCAAATATAGCTTCCAACCCAGTTGGTGATGGTACATGTTGATATATGATAATAACTTATTTACCACATACTATTATTTACCTAAATCTAGAAATGTTCCAATAATTTTTGGTTCGACACACAAGGTATTTGAACAACGAGGTATGCTCAATTATATCTAAATTTTGTTTGTAATAAAATCATTGCTTGGACTATCTACTCAATAAGGAAATAAATTCACATTCGAAGAATATTTATGAAAGATGTCTTTGAAATAGCTCAATGTCACATAGTTTTAGGATTAATCATTTCATCTCATATTTCATAGCCTTTATGGTCTACAAATACTTCGGTGATATTTTGAATACATTCTCAATTACATATGCATCCCTATATTTCATTTTGTTCTTATTCAATGTAGTAAACATATGGTTTTAGTTGGAATAATATATTAGTGACAAGCCTATATAGAAACTTGAACCTTACTATTAACACTCTCATTAAATTTGAAATTTATTGATATATATTTTTGGCACTATAAAAAATTCAGTAAAATTTATTAAAAGATAAACTAAACAATAAATGTATAATCACTAACATAAGTACTCCAATTAATCTATTATGATACACGTAAAATTATCATTAATATAGTTTTGAGAATTACAATTATTATTCTAAAAGCATGGATATAAAATAATTATTATTAAAATAACATCTCCTTGACTAAGATCTCATCTTCCAAGGGTGTAAGGAAACAGAAATGAGGTAAGGAAATAGAAAGAAGGTTAATGACCCAAGACCATGAGGCATATGTCACCTTGTAGACCACTAACGGGTCACTCTAGGAGTAGTTTTCCTTAAACAATAGTAATGAGTTAGACTACATTCATGGCTAGCAACCAAAAACGATTATTGTCACTAATAATGATAGTTTTTTTATTATTATACAAATTTATATCTTTATTGATTACTAGTTATTTTTATATTACATTGGATATAATTGCTAGTTGCTTTAATATAATTATTATTTTTACGCATAGTCTAATTTATAATGGAAATGGATTTTTTCATGATAATTTTTTTGGTAAATTTTAATTTTAACCAAATTCGAGCAGAGGATTTTAAAAACTTGAGTTTAAGTTGCTTAATTTCTAGAATTTGAGTGCCCCAAGGTTTTCTAGTGGGTTGAATTCATTTATGCATTAAAAAATGTATTTTAGACAACAAAAAATCTGTCTTTCATGAAATTGTATTTTCATATTTCAAAAATGTATTGACCACAACAAAAAATCAGTCTTTCTTGAAATTGTATCATCAAATTTAAAAAATCTATTTTAGACAACAAAAAATCATAGTCTTTCTCCAAATTTTATCTCCAGATTCTGATGAAAAAAAATATTTCATTTATAAATTAGACTACTCCTTATTTATATATTTAAATACTTTTTTAATTTATAGATTTTATTATATTTCTTCAAAATATTTCTATTCAATATTCCTACATTGCTTAGTGATTTTTATCACTAACATTATATGGATAACTAGTTTAAATGTTAATGATATTTTAGGTTAGCACATTAAATACTTACCTCATTTTTCCGACTAGCTTTATATGGATAACTAGTTCAAATGTTAATGATATTTTAGGTTAGCACATTAAATACTTACCTCAATGTTTTCAACAAAATATTTGGTATTATATTTCCTAAAAATATTATGAAGGATTGAAAAAATGAGTTGACATTGGTTTGTAGTTAAAACAATTATTGATTAATATAAGGTTGAATGTTTCTACCTAGCAGTCATAATGATGCACACATTCATCCCAACAAATAGTTGAATTGTCATCCCAACAAATAGTAGTGTGCCATTTTGGTCTGCCTCACTCCAATTAAAAATTAACACATAGATTTGAAATTACATCAACAAATCAATTAGTAGTCATGTGGAATTGAGAAGATGTATTAACCTCCAGTAGTTGGCTTTATTGCATAATCTCATCCCTAGCTGACTACTATTCTTAGACAATATTTATGAGATTTAAAGACACAAACATCTAAATCTCTTTATAAATAGCTTCAACAGTTTTGTCCCTTCAACCTTCAACCAACTACCAAAGTTGCAAGTCTTAAATATTTTATCTAAACAATTCCATCCTTTATAGGAAATCTTCTGAATCTTTTACAATTTAACATAACCTACAATTTTGTCACTCGATCCATTCCTTTTGGGCTACAAAATATAAAGAACCTATAACATCTATGGCTAGTGGGTTGCAACCTCATGGGAGAAATTCCTTAGATGTTGTTGCATCAGGTAATGATTCTAATTCTTACATACACTTCTATCATTTAATATATTCTAACAAAATATGTAGCACAATATGTTTACTCCAATTTTAGAGAGGGGCACTATAGAATAACCCTTTCCATTTTTACAATAGTAGGGATATCAATATATGTCTCCATTACCTCCTCATCATCCTGAGAATAACATAGCTTCTATTCTATCTTTCTTGGTTTATGCATTTTTGAATGAGGTAATTTGTATTTTTGGCTATTGTTGTGACTTGATATCTTCCACTACTCTAATTATATTTTTAAGTAAGATAAAAAAAAATTCCACAATTGAATGTTGAGACATAGATTTAAAAAATTAATTCCAAGCAAATAACATAAAACAAATCCTCAACACAACTACTTTAGTGAATATGTTAGGTCTTTCTAGATAAACTACAAGTGCAGTTGGAACTTAACCATCCTACTTCCCAGGATAATTCAGATTTCTACTTGGAAACATGACAAAGCTAATGATAATCACAATGTGTACCTTGTGAAAGACATCAGTTTTGGTATTTTTGTAGAATCCAATCAAAATTTCAATACAAATAATTAAATTTAGAAAAACATATCTATACTTTGTTAATTTCAGTGCATCGAGGCATAAAATGGAAAAAATCATATTGTTTTATAAATATGAGATAAATAAAATTATGGTTGTGAAAGCATAATCATAATAGCTTAAATGGGCTTCACACAAAAATATTAAGGCCTCAAGTGATCTACAAAATATAGTCCATTATAATATCATCTAAAGGTAGAATTATGAGTACTCAACAATATCATTACCATAGATTGGCTCCCTTAAAATGGTCTTTTGGTCAATGTCAATAGTCAAGATATCATCTACATAATACTCAACATGATTCACCTTTACCTTCGCTATGCTAAGCCACTTTAAGTATATATAAGTTATATTTAATGTGATAAATACTAAAATCTATGTGTGTTATGTGTTCTTAGGAGTTACAATCTCATTATCTTAGACTCTACTAGTGTGTATAGTTTTTAGAATTCATTGTATTAAAGATCATAGTGCACTATCGTTTACCTAATTTTATAGTTAGTATCTTAAGGATTACAAAGTCATAAGTGTCATTTCTTGTTAATGGTAATAGTGGTTAGAGGTAGCATTGTGGCATGGTTTGTAATTCTCTAAAAGTACTAGTCATCACAATAAATTAGGGTTTATATGGGTTGTGGGACACCTTCATGATGACTTTTGGTTAAGGAGACATATTGTATTACATATTATAGTTGTCATAGTGGTAAAAGGTTACATTAAAGAAAGGAAATAATTATTGGGAGTTAATATATGGTGCAATGAATAGGAATATCCAATAATAAATTTATTATAATTAGTGAATTCAAAGATAGATATATTAATATATGTATTTTAAAATCAAAATATTATTGGAAAACTAAGTGGGTGTTTCCATATGATTTCCCTCATTGTTGTAATACCACAACTATTGGATTGTAGCTAAACAATCCCTGAAAGATTTAGTAACTAAGGTTTTCCAAAGGGTTAGGTAAATAATTTATCTATATAATGTATCATTCAAACTTTTCTAATCTAAAAGTATTTATAAAAATATGAATTAATAATTTCTTTTACTAATTAACAAAATTATTAATGCATATGACTTTTTTGTATTTATTAGAGAATAATATCATTAATGCATATAAATTCTAATAGAGATTTTTTCTATTAAAAAAACTATCTTTAAATGTTATTTTCGTAATTTTACTGTATAGCAAAAAAACACTAATTATAATTACACTTGTTGCTTATTCATTTTCATGATTAGAGAGGTCATTGAAATGTTGTGTAGATAAAGGACATCCATGGTTTGGGTCGTTTATATAGAGATTTAGCTTTTAAAATCACACTTTAACTTTGTGCATTTTTCTGCACTTTCAAGAAATTAATTCATGTTTTTTTTTAACTGTGTACTTTCATGAAGCCAATTTACCTTTCTTTATTTTAATGTTACCATTAAAGGTAATTAATTTTTTTTTTAATAAATTTCACCAATATATTTCGATCGTTTTTAATTTGTTTTGGTGAGAATCATTTTTGTTTTTTTTTTTAACTTAACTGTTTTTTTAATTTTTGGAGCAAAGAATGCAATTGGGATTTTGCTTTCTAAATTTGGTTGTTGACATTTTGTCTTTCAAAAATTTAATTAGTATTTCTTAAATTCAAGAGTTGGATTTAGTTTAGAGCTAACAGAAATTCAAGAATGTAAATTTTTGTTTTCTAAATATAGTTGTTTTCTTTTTGCTTTTCTGAGCTTTCAAAAATATAATTAATATTTCTTAAATTTAATCATTAGATGTGTTTAATACTTGTATTTAAGAGTTGACCGTTGTTATTTTTTTCCTTTTCTAAACTTTCATGAATGTGATGCAATGGTGAAGATTAACAAGACAATTTTCAAATTGGAATGTTCACAACTAATTTTAGAAAGCCTATATGATAAATTTCTCATACCACAGTTCCAAAAATAATCCCCAACAAAAACATTATGTAAACATCACATGAAAAACTCTATAAATATTAAATGGCTACCTAAAACCTTCTTTCAAAACCTTGTGGATGCAGTCTTACTCTTAGGAAAAAAGAAGATTTTTAAATTTGAAATATACGCAATTTTTAAAACAAATGTGGCGATTGTCTCATTGGAAAAACTTGTCAGTTAAGCACTCATTGGAAAAGCTTGTGAGTTAAGAAAAACCAGTCACATACCACAATTTGATATGAACCTGAGGTGCCTTCCAAGTATTGTAACAGCGAGTTAAAACATTTATATCACACGTTCTGGGAATATTATTTATCGAGTAAAAAGCCATGTTGGAATCATGGTAGAAACTTCGGAGTTATTAAACCGTGGAAAAGAATTTAAACGCAGATGCATAAGTAGTGGGTATTTGTGTACGAGATGTGTAATGGGTATTTGTGTACGAGATGTGTAAGTAGTGGGTATTTGTGTGACAGGTAATGCGAGTAGTGGGCGCTTGGAGTTCATCGAACGTTCAAACAAATTCATGCCAAGTAGTTCATCGAATGTTGAAACGAAATGCCAAGTAGTGGGCGCTTATAATTTGTTATCATCTCTGACAAGAAAGCGGCATATTCCATTCCAACAATGCCCGATGCACAGAAAGGAATAATCTTTTAAATTTAACCTTCGAATTTTTACTTTGCTTTCTTTAAAATTTAAAGGTAAATTATTTTGGTTTGTATTGTTTTAATTTAACGAGTGGGTTTTTTTGAATTAATGTAATTTATATTATGTTTTTAATTCTAAATTTAACTTTTAATTCTAAATTTAACTTTTAATTTATATTATGTTTTTAAATTTAAGTTATTTTTTGCGTTAATTTAGGTAACCTCTTGCTTTTATGGGCTGTCTTCTTGAATTCGAGCTGTTCCCTCCATAGCCGTTTTCTCACAATCACAAATTTATGCATTGTTTTAAATTTAAGTGTTACATATACGTTGTATTAGGTAATTTTTTTCTTTTACGGGCTGTCTTCTTGAATGCTAGACGTTGAATTCTAGACGTTCCCTTGATAGCCGTTTTTTAACAATCTCAATCTCACCCAGCCAATATGTGATGATTTCGAAACTATGGTCATGCCCAATTGTTCTCGGATAGTGTTTTCATTGGGAGACCGTGAGAATAAATATATGATCTTGTGTTCCATCTGTATCTTTGACGGGGGAGCGTCAGACTGAATATCTTTGAAGGTCGTTTGTTCGATCTGTATCTCTGTTGAGAGAGAGTCAGATTGAATATATGAAGATCATGTGTTAGATCCACGGTCAACGCCCCTGTCACTTCATAACTCTACTTCCAATGAGGCTTGAGGTAAGCTGCCATTTCTGTCAATTCAAATTATGTTAACATTCCATGACTCTTCTTCTTGGAACTTTGTTTATAATATTTTTCTGCAATTATGGATATTGTTTATTTTGTTTACACATTTGAAGCCAGGGTTCTGAAGATCGTCTGATCGATCTGTATCTTTGTCGTCTTTCTCTAGAAAGATTCAAACTGAATATACGAATATCATGTGTTTGATCCATGCTCAACGCCCTTGTCACTTCATAACTCTACTTCCAATCAGCCTTCAGGTAAGTAGCCATTTCTGTCAATTCAAATTAGCTTAATATTCCATGCCTCTTCTTCGATCTTCGTTTATAATTTTTTTCTGCAACTATGGATATCGTTTATTTTGTTTGCATATTTGAAGCCACGACTATTCTTCGAGACTTGCTTTAAAGTATGGTTTATAAAAACATTTTACAACTATGGATAGATTAAAATTAGCTTAATATTCCATGCCTCTTCTTCGATCTTCGTTTATAAACTTTTTCTGCAACTATGGATATAGTTTATTTTGTTTGCATATTTGAAGCCACGACTCTTCTTCGATCCTTGCTTTAAAGTATGGTTTATAAAAACATTTTACAACTATGGATAGCGTTTATCGACAATTTTCTTGCACACTGTAACTTGTTGTTTATAAATTTTTTGTACAGCTATGGATATCGTTTGATTGAGGATATGTTGTTTATAAAAAATTTCAGATCTATGGATATCGTTTATGGATATGTTGTCTATAAAAAATTTCTACAGCTATGGATATTGATTTTGGATAATTTTGTTTGCACATTTGAAATGATAAACATTGGTTTATAATTTTTTTCCTCAAAGTATGAGAAGTACTTCTTGATACTTTTCACATAGGCATACTTTTCATATAAGCATACTTTTCATGTTTCATTATACATTTATTCACACATTGAAAAGTCTGAACACTTCGTCATCAAGATTCATCCTCAATTA